>JAANSK020209091.1:0-14415 GCA_011763485.2 Isoetes engelmannii
GTGAAATATCTTCATGGTGGATGATTATTGGTTTGGTTTAGTTCAGAAGCTACGTGCAGCAGAGCAAGGCGTCTATCCGAAGAAATTGGAGCATGTCACTTGGATGTAAAAATTGATACGGTGGTTTCTGCACTTGTATCACTATTTGCGTCAATAACAAGCAAATGTCTTCGCTACAAGGTATTGTTGTTATCTCATCTACTTAGTGACGAATTGTGATAGGTCATTTGAAGTTTTGATCATTATGTCAGTTGTCTTTAAAGACATAAATTCTCTTGCCATGCTGCGTGATGAACTAATTACTAGATGACCGATGTTAATCCATCACTGTCCTCCTCTTCCTGATATACTAATGCTTAACAACTACTTTTATACCTGTACTTTATGCAGTCCTATGCTAGACTAGATTGATGTTTTTCCTTTCCTGTAACAGGTTGACGGAGGAACAGTGGCAGAAAATTTGGCACTGCAGAATTTACAAGCACGTGTCCGCATGGTGATTACTTATATGTTAGCCTCCCTCCTTCCATGGGTCAGGAGCAAGCCTGGGTTCTTTCTTGTCTTAGGTGCTGCCAACGTAGATGAGGGCCTACGTGGATATCTGACAAAGGTTAGTTTCTTGAACTATTGAAATATAAATTACTGCTCTTTTCCTGGAATGGTTCTTCAGTTATGTAAGCATTGGTTGAATAAACTGTATTCTTGGGTCGGTAGTATGATTGCAGTTCAGCAGATATAAACCCAATTGGTGGCATTAGCAAGCAGGATTTACGGTCTTTTTTGCGCTGGGGTGCTAATCACCTGGGCTACTCGTCCTTGGCTGAAGTTGAAGCTGCTCCTCCAACTGCTGAGCTAGAACCAATAAGGGAGAATTATTCTCAGGCAATCCTGTTTAGATTCTTTTTATTCCAGTGGTCTAAATCTTTATAGTTATAAGCTTACCTTATCTTGTGTTGATCAGACTGATGAAGCAGACATGGGCATGACTTATGAAGAACTTTCTATGTATGGACGCTTGCGAAAGGTCTTCCACTGCGGACCAGTTTCCATGTTCCAGGTGCAAAACGAAACTTGTGACCAGCTAATTTGATGATTTGGATTGGCCAGGTGATGCTAATATATGTTAGTCCTTTCAGCATCTATGTCACCGCTGGAGTGGAAAATTGAAGCCAGCCGAAGTTGCCATGAAGGTCAAAGATTTCTTCCGTTATTATTCCATGAATCGGCACAAAATGACAACTCTCACGCCTTCTTACCATGCAGAGGTCTCTGTAAATTATATCTTCTCTTTTGTAGTAGTTACTGTTTTATAATAGCTAAAGATGTTGTAATGTGTAATGACTCCATAGGTTGTCTGTATGTCTTTGGGGATGTGCCATTAGACTCCTTTAGGCAATAGATAAACATATTATGAAAACCTAATGCGATCAAAATGCTCTTTTAGTTTTTTTGAGGGTGTGACTCTCATCACTAACCTTTGTTTACCTGTCACATTTCTTTCTATCTATTTCAGAATTATTCTCCGGAAGACAACCGCTTTGATTTGCGCCAATTTCTCTACAATACTCGATGGCCTTGGCAGTTTAAAAAGATTGATGAACTGGTCAAGTTAAATGATGAACAAGGACACCAACCACCCACAACATATGAAGCTACTAATGCAGAAGTTGCAAGTGCACATGCGTCTGGTTTGGGTGTTCCATCTGCTGCCTCAGCCAATCCTAACGTTGGGAGTTAAGAAACAAAAAATTGCTAAAGTTTTCAGGATTCTGCCTCCCATCCATCCAACCTCACTAATGAAGGCCTTTTGTATAATATGTATTTCCATTTTTCAACCTGTGCTCAATTTCCTGTGACTGGGCATGCTATAGATACTTGTATACTGACCAAATTGATTTTGATACTCGCTGAACCTAAGTAAAACATGTCCCTTAAAACTTAGATTGAAGAGGAAAGGAAAATTTCGTACTAGAATTTGAATTTGACCTAATCTGGGCGTCTCCAGCAAAGCAAAGAAGAATCCTCGTTGCCTTTTCACCTCGACGGGCCGCAGGGCCAGTTGACACTTGGCCATCTCTTCCAAGAATAGCCGAATAAGCAACAACCAACAATTGTACAAATAGCAGCTCAATTATAACAAGATGCTGAAGCACCAAAGGGTTGCCCGAGAAAAGGGCAAAAGAAAAATCTGAAATCAACTAATCTGACAAGTCTCACCAGTACCCTGCAAGAGTTGCAAAATCAAATCGGTTAAGCCTCTCCTGTAAAATTTCTCAGCTCCCCTTTTGAACTTCTGTTGTAGCAAATTGAGTTCTGTATTACAATCACGTTTCCTTGATGTTGCTCAAGGCCATCCGTCCCCAACTCTCTTCTTGTCTATTGATTCAATTCTTCAAGGCATGCGCACAATACCTTCTTCACAGGCCGATTCTCCTGGCAGACGGTTTCTCCATGCCTTGCTTCCTCGTTTTCTTTCCTCGCATGCATCTGTAACTTCAATTTCACTGAAGCTACCTGCATCGACGGTTCCGGGCGCTTCAATTGTGCTCTTATCAAGTATCCGTTCAATGGGTACATCTACGGCATATTCCATCGTTTCCTCTAATCTGGGCCGTTTATAAGGTATATTACTGGCATATTCCCCTTTCTCCCCTACCACCAACCCAAAAAAGAGTGGTTGCCACATGTTGCAGCCACGTCAGCAAAATTTAAAGTGGCGTCTCAAACTCCACAACAAAAAAAATCATTGAATTTTTTTAAGAAAGGGGACTTTTAATTACTCAATATAAAGTAGTATAAAATTTGTTGAGGAACAATCCATCAACATACGATAAAAAAGTAACGTAACCTTAAAATATAATTTGTTTTGTATATGTACTATCAACAATAAACCAAACTGTCTGAATAAAACCTGAGAGGCTATGTAGAAAACTGAGAAGAGAAATGCAACACAGCTAAGCCGATATTACTCCTTGCTAATTTACTGTAAAGGCCTTTGGAGTCACCATTTGAGGCCATAAGTACCAAAATTGGTTGGAGTATATACAACATCAAGAGCGTTCCAACACCACTCAAAATGAGGCAAACCACATGTTCGATGAAATCATCAACTTCTTCCATAAGGTAACTATCCACATGAACTGCTGTCACTTGAAAAGTCTTCATCTTGAAACCAGATGCAGTCATCAGTCAGCTCCCATCATTGTTGATCATCAGTAAGTGTGGGATAACGAGTTAAATTGTTGAATTGAATTTTATCGTCCATTGAGACCAGTTTTTTTTTTTTTTTTTTTTTTTTTTCTTTCTCGAAGGATGAAAGCAAAAAGTTTATTAATAATCAGCTATAAACATTACAGAAGTGTACATGTCTCATCTAACTATGTAAGCACAAGAGGAAGCCACATGAACAAAACACAATGTACTTACTTCAGGATATAAGACTATAAGGACCAATCTGAAGATAATGGATCCAAATACATTCCCTCACTTCCAGGTCAAAGGAGGAACACTCATAAGCCATTCGTATCTTAGCCTGGGCCACCGCAATAACACCATGAGCAGATGAGGAGATGCTATGAAAAATATGATATCTGCAACCCTTTCATATTGCTCACAGGAGCCAACCAGAACCAAGATGGAATGCCCTCCGTCTAACTGACGGCCACGCATTGGGGTAGGAAGCTAAGGGGATACATTGGCAATCCAAGCTAATAAATAAACCTTGTAGCTAGGACCACGCCGGCTGAACTTCTGAACAAAAGAAAAGACAATGCTCAAGAGTTTCCACATCTGAGAGGCAGAGTGGGCATACTGCAAATATGCGGGGATCGCAGCGATGTCGGAAGGCGTTAACATGCAAGCACCTATGGACAATCTGCCTCCAAAGTACTGACACTTTAGGATGGAGCAACGTATCCCAAAGCCAACGCCATGTATGACCCAAACTGCATTGGGGAACCTACAGGTGCCACCCATTTAACAATGGGAGGGGCTGTAGTGCTAAGAGGAGGCGATATAATGAGCTGATAAAGTGCTGATAAAGTGCTTGCATGTGTGAATATTTTCGTGACAGCCCCAAGGCATCCTTTCTATAATACCAACCTGCAACCTAAGAGACAAATTTTCAGAAACCTTCTCCCATAAAGACACATCCTAACGGGAGAGTAGAAATTTTGCCTGAAATTCAGGCCACGACAATAGACGACCACCTTCATACCATACTTGGATAGAGACGACACCTGCAAGGACCCACCATCTCTGTGTAAAGGGATGAACTGATGCCACAAGTGGAGGAGCTGAGGGGTCAAGCAGCAATGGTGCCCACCACATGGAATCTTTAATAGGGTGTGGATGGAAGGACACGGCCGAAAAAGTTGTCTGACTGCAGCTCATAATGTCAACAATCCACGTAGAAAGAAGAAGCATTTGGAAAAGGCTGCAAAGGATGTCATAATGCCAAGGCAGAACTGGTTTGATTGCCTTTTTTCCTAGAGGGATACATTGACTAAGAGACTGCCTAAGAAGGCATACTCCATGAGAGTCATCTTCACCATTCAAGAGCCTCCAACTGAACTTTGATGAGGACTTTGTTATGCAGTAAGAAATCCATCATACCCAGTGCACCTGCCCATTTTGGAAGGATGCATTTAGACCAAGCCACCTTAACTATAACACCTTCCTCGGTACCAGCCCATATAAAGTTTCGGACTATTGCAATAAGCTCAAGTACTTTGACATGTGGGGCTAGCAGTAAGAACGACATATAGACGTAGGTACTACTAAGGACTGACTTGGCCACTACAATGCGACAAGCAAGAGCCAATTTCACAGTGGACCACCAAAACAAGTGCTTCTCCAACCCTTTAATAATTTCTTCCCATGCAGCTCCAGCAATAACATCAATGCCGAGTCAAATCCCTAGCAACTTGGTGACCTGCCCATGAACAAGCAATTTCCACGGATAATCATGAACATATGCTGGACTCGGAGTATCCAACGTCCATAGGGCTGTACACTTCTGCCACCCCACAAGCACGCTAGAAGCAAATGGAAATGTACATTAAGAGCAAGGGGGATGCACTCATATATTTTGGGGGGGGGGGGGGGGGGTATATCATTTGCGTACAAGGGGTAGCAACCCCCCGTATACGATTTTTTAAGAAGCCAATTTTGACCCCTTCCGAATAAATTTTACCTAGGCTAGTGTCCAAAACCCTAAAAAAGACCCCCTACCAAACATATATGTACGTAAATGGGTAAAAAAAAAACCCCCTCCCCGTGCATGCAGATAGGTTATATGGAAAAAACGGTGAACCCCCCATGATTAAGAGCAATTTGGCAGCTTCTAGGTTCGCAGCGTTAGCGGCTAGAAATAGAAACGTGTTATCTGCATATTGATTTCAAACTTTCTGTGTGCCATCCTCCATAGTGAGACCAGGAGGAGCCCCTCTATTGTTGCAACAGTAAATAGCTGTGATAAGGCCTCTGCAACAATTGTGAAGAGCAATGGTACTAGAGGGCATCCCTGGCTAATACGCCGGCCAAGTGGGAAAACCTGATGGCTCAACATGGAACAGAACAGTTTCTCGAGAAGAGACATGTAGTTTCATAATGTCTGACGGGAATTGCTGCCCAGATCCCAATCCCAGCTTACACTATCATAAGCCTTTGCAAAATCAGGCTTGAGATACACAATAGGAAGGTTTTTTCGACGTGCCCAATAGATTCCCTCGTAAGCGGTAACTACATTATTCAGAATGCATCTTTTTGGAAGAAAGCCTGATTGAGTTGTAGAGATGGACTCAGACAAGATTCCCTTCATCCATTCTGCAAAAGCCTTGGCAAAGATCTTATACATAGATGACAACAAGATGATTGGCTGCCAGTCTGAAATAGTCTGAGGATCCTTAACTTTGGGGATGAGTGAGACGGCACCTGTGTTCAGAATTATATCCAAAGCGATAGATCAACGAAAATCACATAAAAGCATCATACACATTTGACTCCAACCATTCACAATATTCCTAAAAGAACTCAATTGGCATACCATCCAACCTTGGGCACTTGCCTTATTTTTAGTTCGAATACTGCCGAGCCTAAATCATCACTCATTATACCCCCCCCTGTTGAAACGCACTGCTCCCCTGAAATGATGAGGGAGATTCTAGACAAAGCTGCTTCTCACATTTCTGACTGGAAAGGAAGATGTCTCTCAGCAAAAAAAGTCCTGGAAGTAATTGTGTAGATGTTACTTAAGCTGGCTCTATGAGCACCGGGCCATCTACAGACTCAATGAAGACATGGTTGACGTCATGCACCGCATGTTAGCTGCACGAAAGAAAAAGTCTGTACAACGGTCTCCATCACAAAACCACTGCAGACCTGCCTTCGTCTTTGTCTGCTGGATTTGCTCCTCCGCTAAGTCCTGAATCTGTGCCAGAATATCTCGTTCATGAACTCCCGAAAGGAGTCCCTACCGAAGAATGTCCTGGTACAAGGTGTCCAGTAGAGCTCGACCTGCTGTTGTAGACTCTAGTATAAGATCGTCTGAATTGAAGTTGGCGATGTAAAGTTATGTTGTCTTGAATTCTTTAAATTTTAAGAGGAAAATATGTCATAACTTAAAGATGCGATGTTGAAATCAGGTGATATTACACTTGTTGGAAAGCTCTCATCATTGTCAGTAACTTTCCCTAGATTGAATCAAACTCAAAAGACAATGCAAAAACAATATCCAACACAAAAATTTGTAGAAGAGTTTAGACTAAGCCTCCTTTAACTTTGAAAGGCTATGCAGAACTCGTTACAATGCGAGCATGGACCTTTTGGTGACCCGCATGTTCGTACATGTCTGCAAATTAAAGTCTTTTGTTAAAAAAATTTCTTCCATGGGAACGAATTACGGAGTCGAGGGAAGGTAATGGAATGGTGTCAACAGCTCAGTTTTCCAGGGCATGCTGGAACTGGGCAGACATCTAACTTCCTTGCCAATTGCTCAGAGGTTTCAAACAAGATTTCTATGTCTGGCCCTCCATATTGGAGAACCTGATCATACAAGGTATGCTCACTGCAAACAGCTGCACCACAATATAAGGTCTTTGAATGCTGATAAATCTGGATATTTTGATCTTCGTGATGGTTTTACTTCTTTTTTAAAGTGGTGTTGTAATGCCAAAGCATTTGTATTTGGAAAACTTGTCCATGCCCAGCTCCTCGTAAGCAAAAATGAAAATGATATCTATCAAATAGCAGAGATGTATGTCAAGTGCAATGCTTTGGCCGATGCTTGCAAATTATATGAAACCATAAACGGTCAGAGTGTGCACCATTGGAGCACCATGGTTACAGCTTACATGCACCAAGGGCACGGTAAGGAAGCCTTTTTTATCCTTCAAAGAATGCAACAAGAAGGAGAAATTCTTAATAGGTCCACAATTGTTAGCATATGCACAGCCACTGAAGGCTTTGAAGAAGGCAGGAAGTTGCATTTCTGGATCAAAGAAATTGGATTTGAATCAGATCTTCTTGTCGCAACTGCAATAATTAACATGTATGGTAAGTGCAGAAGTGTTGAGAATGCCAAGGAAGTGTTTGGCAACATGGCTTACCGGGACGTTATTGCATGGAATTCTATGATTGGAGTTTATGTTCAGAACGGGCATAGTAGGGAGGCTTTTCAAGCTTTTTATGCGATGCAATCAGAGGGCCTTATCCCTGGCAAGGTTACATTTATGAATGTCCTTGATGCAGCAGTGATTATGGCAAATCTTGCTTGGGGCAAGCAGGTCCATTCAGGGATATTGTTGAATGGAAGTATAGTTGATGTCATGGTTGAAACCACCCTTGTTCATATGTATGGAAATTGTAGTACCATGGATAGTGCACGAATGGTTTTCTTACATATGCCTCATCGAAATATAATCTCTTGGAATTCAATGCTTACATCATGCATTCAGAATTACTGTGACAGAGAAGCTTTACATCTTTTTGCTCAATTTTATGCACAAGGTTTGGAACCAGAGAAGGTTACTTACGTTACCATACTTAATGCATGTGCCAACTTGGAAATTTTTGCAGCAGGAAAGTGGCTTCATGCGCATATTCTGCGTTCTGGATTGGCACGCAAGGTTATTCTTGCAAACGCCCTTATAGACATGTATGGTAAGTCCAAAAGTTTGGTGGATGCTGAAAATGTGCTTGAGAAAATGGCCGAAAGAAATGTGATTTCCTGGACTTCTTTGATAAAATCATTTGCATTGACAAGAAATAGCAAGGATTTTCTAGAACTCTTTCGAGCAATGCAATTAGATGGCGTGATACCAGATTATGTCACTTTTATCAGCCTTTTAGATGCCTGTGCTACCTTAGGCGAGCATGCCACAGCGAAATGGGTCCATAGTCAAATTGTAAGTAACAGAATTGAAGTAAATGTTGTTGTTGGAACCGCTCTTGTTAATATGTATGGTAAATGTGGAAATGTGAAAAGTGCAAGGTTATTGTTTGACAGTATGCCTAAGCGGAATTTAATTTCGTGGAATGCCATGATCGCAGTTTGCGCACAGTGTGGCCATGGAAAAATGGCCCTTGAACTTGTAGAACAAATGCATATCATGGATGTGATTCCAGATAAAGTCACCTTTATTAGTGCGCTGGATGCTTGTGCAAGTGTCGCAGCTTTAGGAGTTGGTAAGAAGCTACATGAAGACATGTTAAGATATCATATACGCTTAGACATTGTGGTGGGAAATGCTCTTGTAAATATGTTTGGAAGATGTGGTAATTTGCTAGATGCTAGGCATATATTTGAAAGGATGCCTGAGTGGGATGTGTTTTCCTGGAACATTATTATTGCAGCATATGGTCAGAATGGGGATGGCAAGGAAGCTCTTCAGCTATTCAATAGAATGTACTCAGCAGCCATCATGCCAGACAAAATTACTTTCGTCAATATGTTGTCTGCATGCAGTCATGGTTGTGAGCTTGATTACAGCTTTCACCGGCTCTTCTCTATAAGCAGAGAACATACTGTTACGCCCATAATGGAACATTATGGTTGCATGATTGATCTCTTGGGACGTGCTAGAAAGCTGGACCAGGCAGAGGATTTCATCAGCAATATGCCAATTCAACCACTTATTAGCTCATGGATGTCTCTGTTAGGATCTTCCCACACATACGTTGATGTAAAAGTAGGAAAAGTTGCTGCAGTTCATGTGATAGAATTGGACCCTACCTACGGTCCTGCATACATATTGCTATCAAATATCTATGCCCTGGCTAGCCAGTGGACTGATGCTGTAAACGTTAACAAAATGATGCTTGAAGCTAACGCGAAGAAGGAAATAGGGCAAAGTTCTATTGAGGTAGGTAATCAGGTTCATGAATTTGTTATTGGAGATAAGTCACATCCAAAAATGCTTGATATACATGCTGAATTGCAAAGATTGGAAAGACAAAAGCCTAATAAGCTGGAAAAAGCATATGGTATAGAAGAGGAGGAAAGGGAAGACCTGCTTTACTATCACAGTGAGAAGATTGCTTTAGCCTTAGGGCTTATCTCTACGCCCTTAGAATCAACACTTCGAATTATCAAAAACATCCCAGTCTGTGCTGATTGCCATAGCTTTATAAAATTTGCATCTAAAACCAGCAAGAGACATATTATTGTGAGGGATGCCAATCAAGTCCACCATTTTAAGGATGGAATATGCTCATGCAATGAACACTACTCTTCTTGTGATCATATGAGGTATGGTAAACTCGGCTTCCAATAATGGCAAAAAAGGAGAGCAAGAGAGATTAGGACTTGAAGTGCTGAATTTACAACACAGAATTTGAAAAAAACTATTTAACCAATACGCCAATGACTCAGAGCCGGTTGATGATTTCCTGTACAACATCCGTGGAAGCCATCATACATCTATAGACACCTTGCTGCTGGAAAACCGTTACAGCAACACTTGACCTTTTAAAAGTAATCAAATTGTTTCATCTTGAACAAAATACAGAGATCTTAAATAAAAGTTTAAATGCCATGACTGCACTTTGCAACAGAAATGCCACTATAATTTATAGTGTCCTAAATTGTACATTTGAACAGCCATCAATATGGTCAGGAAAGAACTTCTAAGTGGATATATGTTAGTTTTTGAAGAACTTTCTCAATAAATTAAAAGAATGACATGGTACAAAGTGAGTGAAGAGGAAGAGAAACTGCCCCGAAGAGGCAGCGATACCCCACCACCCCGTCATCCCCTCAACAACTACGGAACAAAATCGCCATCAATATCTAAGTGGATATATGTTATTAACCGCCCCCCTCCAAGTTTTTGATAATTACCAAAATGCCCTTTTATGTTTCAAATTTACCATATTGCCTTTTCTTAAACACTATATCCAGGGGGCACTTTGGTGAATTTGAAATATAGAGGGGCATTTTGGCAATTATTAAAACTTGTAAGTTTGGTAATTTTCTCTTTTTTTCTTTTTAGAACAGGTAAGCTGCTATAGAAGAAAGATTGAGAGTGAACAGAAAGAAAAAGATCAGGCCAAGATATTTTTAAGTTTTGCCTGATGAAATCATGGTGCTTCATATTCTTTAAAAAATCAAACAAACATAACGGTGCTTGTCAATGACATTGAGGAAGGAACTCTCTTGGCCAGGCTTCCAAAAACTTTTTAGGACTTCAGTATAGGATTTTGGCCTTCCAGTTTTTCTTGAACATACCAGATTTTAAAGAAAGATATCTGGAATTTAAGGAAAAGACTTGATCCTAGAATACACAGTTTTCTCCTTCTCAAAGGAGGCCATATCGGACTTTTTGGACAATGACCCCCTATTTCTTAGCCATCTTCAAAGGTTATGGTCCTTATTTAAGGCATTTGCAAACACATTAGCAATAAATGGATATATGCGCTAGGAAACTGCCTGAAAGGAGGGGTTTCCGGCTAATAACCATTAGCGGGGCCACCATGAGCGGCGGCGCCGCTACAGATTTCCTGCCGGAAACCCCGACTTTCAGGTGGCTACCAGCCGTAATCCGCTGGATACTGGAAATTCCAGCCTTCCATTTTTTTCCCCTCTCTATCTTCCTTGGCGATGGCGGAAGTCCGAAGCTAAACCTCCGGCGATCTTTGGCTAGGTTTGAGGCGCTGGGCGTCATTTCTGGTCCTCAGGTTAAGGAAGTCGCCCTGCTTGCTTCTGATGAGTTCTTTTTTTTTTTTTTTTTTTTTTTTGGTTTCTAAATCTGTTTTCTTGTGTAGGTTCTTGTTTTTTTTTGAAGAAATCAGGCGATTTGAAAGCGCTTGAGGCAGAAGTTGTTTTTTAAGGTAATGAAGATCTTGCAGAAGGTTTTGGCATGTACTTTCTAACATTTTCGAGCAAGACTTCGAGCAAGATTTCTTTGACGGAGTCTGGACGAATTTTGCTGCCTTAAACGAGTTCTAGATGAAATTTTCAAGTAAGAGCTTGCATGCAGGTTTATTTTTCGTATCGCAGGTAAAAGCTTGCATAAGAGTCTAACGAGCTATTTTTTTTTGTTGCAGAGTTGTTTGGTGTTGCATAAATTGAGTGAAACAAGGTTACTGTTGCTTCTTTTATTTGTTTTTGTTGTATCAGGATTATCTGATTTGTGTCTAAGCCGCAGTCCATCATTTTTTTTTATTGAAGGGCGACAGTCTATTAATTATCACATGATTACATTCTACTTCATTTTATTCTACAGATCACATGGAAGCAAATGCACTCCTAGGCGCGATCATGTCGATTCTATGCTAGGAGCGGCTTTGCATGTGATTATCCATTACATATAGCAGGTTTAAGATGAAGCTATTATTGCTGAGAAGCTTATTGAGTGCACAAATCTTAAAGATATAGAAACTTTGTTGAAGGATATACAAAACGAGGCATGGTTTGGTGATTGCTTTTTGGATAAGAAACAAGAAGACAGTAAAGAATATGTTGGGATAGATATTGACATGCTCAAAAATGTAGATAAAGGAGGTAAGGACAAGTCTCAGAAGCAAACCAACTAGGCAGAGTCGAAGTTTAATGGATGGAGGAGATTTGCAAAGAAAAGTTCTGACTTGCCTTTTCCAATTGATTTGAGTATTCCAATTGAAGATATCCCTGATGACCAGTTGAATGAAATGCTTATTCGATTCATGATACAAGTGAGGAAGAAAGATGGGAGCATGTTTCTTGCTGGCAGGTACAGTAATTTCATTTTAATTCAATTTTAGTTTATGTATGTTAATTGTTAGGTTTCTGTAGTTAATTGTTAGCTGTAGATACCTTTTAGGGTTTCTGTAGGTTAGGGTTTCTATAGGTTAATTGTAGGTGTGTTTTAGGGTTTATGTAGGTTAGGGTTAATTGTCCAATTTTTGTAGGTTAATTGTTAGGGTTTTGTAGGTTATGGTTTGCGTAGGTTAATTGTAGGTATCTTTAGGGTGTATGTAGTTAGGGTTTTCGTAGGTTAAGATTCATTGTTTCTGTAGGTTAATTGTTAGCTGTAGGTATCTTTTAGGATTTTGTAGATTAGGATTAATTGTTAGAGTTTCTGTAGGATTTCTGTAGGTTACTTAGTTTACTAGGTTAGTCGAGTTTATCTGGTATACTAATGAATGTTTGTTTTTATTGTGGTTTAAATTGCTTGCTAAAAGCAATTGGGAGGATATGCAGGAAGAATCAGGAATCAAAGACCGGTTCATCACGCAAGAAAATTCATCACGCAAGAAAACACATGGCTTCAACATTTTACGTGATCCTATATATATTAGGGCTAGGGCTGCTTTTGTTGCTGTCGCTGATAAGTCTAGGAAAGCAGGAGTTGGCATCATCAGGAAAAAAGCACAGGCTATTCCATATAATAGTGAGAAGGACTTGTTAGAAGATGTCGATTATAAGATAAACACTCCTAAGGGCATGCAAAAATGCCTTTATTTGCCATTAGAGGTGTGGGTGAGTTGTATGAAGTTAAAGATGTAGACTTGATGCTCGAGTCTGATGGAGCTTCTAAATACGTTGTGTACAATGAAAGGACTAGTAAGACTTGGAGAACTATGGTTATGAGATATGATCCAAGCCATTTTCGTCCTCCGATTTGGAGTTTCGAAGTAGATTTTGTTTTGATGTACAAACAGTATTTGAGGCATCTACCTCCAAAGGAGAATTCTTCTCCAAGACCGTTCTTCTTACAACCGACTTCAAATTATAAAGCTCAGGTCAATTCCAGTTTATTTAATTCTGTTTGTTTATTGTGTTGTCTAATTCTAATCATTTGTTTTTTGGTTGCATGTTTGGTTTCAAAAGACCAGAGTCAGGTGTAATAACATATCGAAGTGGATTCGCAGTATGGGAGCAATGATTGACATGGATATCTGCAACAAGAGTGCCCGCGTGTCAGCTGTAACACGAATGGCAATGGTCGATGTGCCCCCTGAAGTTGGAAAACTTATTACAAGGCATCACAGAATAGAATCCTATCAAAAGTAAGTTATATTTTGCCTTTTGTATTTGTAGTTAATTTTTGCACATGTTTATTCTAGTTTAGGTATGATCGCAGTCAGGAAATCCAAGCGTGAAAAAAAACCTTACAATGATGATGGCAACTTACGTTTGTATTTTGACGTACTGAATGAAATGATCAGAAGGAAAGAAAATACTTTGCTTGGTTCGCATTCTGCAAAATGTTTGATTGACAAGTCTTATGTGTCAGGTTTGTTCTCTAGTTTATAGTTAGTTTAATATTGGTTCCACTTGTTTATTTCGATTGTCAAGACTAATGATGGTGTAGCTGTACCTGAACAGCATTTGACATCATTAAATGATGCAGTGATGTCTGATCAAGAGATTGTCGTGTCTGATAGAAACAATCAACTTCAACTTTCTGAAGTTAAAACAAATGCCGAGAAAGACAAGAATTTGATTGATTACTAGGCTTTCGAAGAGTTCTTGAAGGCCAATCTGTAGCTTCACAAATACTTTCCTTCAACTGTAAAGAATGTTGGTAAGTTAATACTAGATTTTCTTTTCTGTATTTTTCTTTGCAGGTTGTCACTCCTTTATGGGTGCAACTTTTAATTATTGTACCTTTATTCAAGTTCCTGATTCTGCGGGCACAGCTTCTTTCTTGGAGACTAGAAACAATGCTTCTTGTTATCTTTAAGTGATTGGTGTGCAACTACTTTAAGTTGTATCTTTTTTCATGATTTTCTACTAGAACACAGGATTTCTATATTTTTGACATAGACTATCTGTTTTAAATGTTGCCATATGCCACATCTTCTGTTTTAAGTTTCAATGATATGAATTTCAATGATGTCAATCTCAATGTTGTTTTAAGGAAGGAAGAATATTTTAATGTCGCACCACAAAGGCAGCGTCCCAAGGACATGCGACCACAAGAACAAAAACAA
>JAANSK020209202.1:0-14411 GCA_011763485.2 Isoetes engelmannii
AGTTTTCTCCCCTTCTTCAAAAAGGTGGACTAATGGTTAATGCTTCCATGAAAAAAGCTATTTTGTACTCACATGTATACTATATATGTACATGTATACTACTGTACCCTTTTACACTTAATACAAATACTGCCTTCAATTAAAAAAAAAAATTATTTTTTTTGCTGACTGCCAAAGTTCTTTGAGAATTGCTTACCGCCAAAATTGATATGTTTTTGTGCTTTTTTCAGGATATATACAAGTTGTATTTAGCATAACTGAAAGAGGTGTAGTAGTTTTCTGGTCGTTCGAGACACTTTCTTCTTACTTATTGTGAGATTTTGCAAAGGGTACGTCATAAGGGTTTAGAGTATAGAAAGTCATGTAGCCATGGCTTTCAGTTTGAGTCAAAGGATTGTTTGTGTTGTCTTCAATGAAATGTCCAAGTAAAGTTGTCGTAAAGTTATCCTCTACCATACACGTTCAGGCCAGTCCATGCCTGAACTTGCTCTAATTCATTTTGCTATTTCATGTAGATGGTGCAAATATTGGTGTCATGGTATGCTTTTAGAGGTCATGTTGCTGAATGCGTGATTCGCAAGGAGGTGCATGTCAGTCGCATCTCCTTTGTTGTCAAAGCCTTGGGTTCGTGGTATGAGTGGCAATCTTGGAGGCCATGTCCAAAGTGTGTACATGACTTGACAAGTGTTGACATCGATAAGCTTATTGTGAAGCTTGAGCACTTCTACAACGAAAGTACTTTCGTGGAAGTATGAGAGGTCAAACAAGTCATTGATAAGATCTTGTTTGTATTGAAGAATGGCAAAAATGGTTGGGATAGTATCACAAATTTAGTGCTTAAAAGAATGCGGCAATAGTGCACTGTTTTCTTTGGTAGGTAGTCATTCTGAAAATGCTGCTATAGCACTTCTCTTTTAATAAAAGAATATTGCCTTAGAATATTCTTCTATAAAAAAATTTCAATATTATGAGGTTCATGCCTTATGTACCTCTTTTTTGTAATCCAAAAATGTGATCAATGGATAAAAAAACTGATCTGTTTATTGCAATTCTATTTTTGTTTACTTGAAGTTCTTCATTTCTTATTTGTGTGATTGACGTTGCTAAAACTATGACTGACATTGCTAAAATTGGAATCGATATCATTGTGTTCGTGGAGGCGAAAACAAACATTTGCCCTCCTTCAATGCTAAATTATAGGGAGTTCGATATGTACTCATTTGGACCACTTTCAAACTCCACTTTCTTTTTTTGGGGTGCTCTTTCATTGGTTTGCATTGATATTTCCTCGACTTATTTTTTACAGTGAATGGTCATATATCACATTACAATACTAGAATAAGGGCCCTTTGGGTTCCATAGGCCATTCAATAGGACCTTTAGGGGGCACATAGGTTGTAAGTTCAGTGACTTGGTGGCATGGGTACGTCGTGCGTTTGATGTGGCATTCCAGGACAATATATGGTATAAATACCTATATTATACTGGCCACGTCACTGGTACATGCCGTATGTACGACATGTACCTGGTAGTCGGTATAGAATATCCCATGGGGTGACGCACCCCTAGACCCCAATATATTGCGCATATGACAATATGCCAATATATTATGCTTACCGCCACATGGCATGATCCTAGGCCTTGACCTATCACCATCAAACCCTGGAAGGGTGTACCCTAATAGGTACCCCCTCTATAAAAGGTGAAAAACCCTAAAACACCTCCCTTTGGGATCAGCGCTAATAGCAGCCAAGGTTGCCATTAGAGAGCAATCAGAGGAGCGTTTGGAGCGACTAGAGGAGCGTTTGGAGCAGTGGCGGCCATAATCCGGCCTTACAGCAGCAGTGAAGCTAACTGTGCTAGACAGCTCCAAGATCTTCAACCGTTTGCATCGGTTTCAGCGGCATGAACAGGGTTCAAGGCACTGGAGGCAGTCAAGGATCTGGTTAGTGTTGATTCTGTTAGTCAATGCAAGCTTTACAGCTCTTATTAGGCTGGATTAGTATTTGTTCTTAGTCCTAGGTGATCTCTAGAACCCAAGAACCCATATGATTAGCCATTGGCCATTCTTGTCCCGACGCCAAGAACTAACCAATGAACACTAACTATGTATGCTAGATAGTTCTATTTCTGTTATGATGATTTCAGATTCATTCTATGATTCATTATGGTTGTTTATGGATGATTTGTTTGCCCTCTTGTGTATTGGGAAGGGGGGGTAGAGACCTCAGCCTTGTTTAGTAGTATGATCCTAGATTTAGGCCTCATTAGTTCCCAACTAAATGCGGCATGTGCATAAGAGCCCGCCTGCGCTGTGGGCATAGGGGCCAGACCGGCTTATAAGGATGACCATGTACCATAGCGGTTGAGTCCCTCTGGTGAGTAAGGCCTACTGGAGAATGTTGTGAGCTAGGCCTAGTACCCGTGTGCACTGCATGTGGCCTTGGGTATGGGCTCGACACTTGTTGGAATGGCGCGACCTCCTTCAATTAGGTTCAAGTCGTGTATGGGCAGTGGTCGCCCTCTAGCTCAGCTGCTATGGCTTGGATTATCTGGTGGGGAGAAGTCCCTTACCTGCCTCATCAGGACTAGGGAGATGCAACCCAGGAGTATCCCCCTTGGCTATGCACCTGGCAGGCTACGGTCAAGCCCCAAAGCTTATCAGCCTATTTGCAAAGTATGCACAGGAGGGGCGGATGGAGTGGACAACCCAACGGCCATGTTCTATGCCAGCCAAATCCATTGCCATGAATTCTATCTACATTGAACTCTGGAGACCCAAGCTATTAGTCATACCATTGAGTCTGAGCCCTGGGTAGGATTTTCCATTGATGTTATGATGCTATGTTGTTTACAGGTGATATGGTGATCTCTACCCTTCGAGGTGGTATTGTATATATTGTATTTGTTTTTTGTACTCATGTTTTACGTTTCCGCCTTGCTAGGTGGATTCCGTGGGAGACGGGATCAATGACACGTCCAGTTCTCCCACGTGGACTCTTGTGCACCATCAAGGATTCCACGTCAGATGGACGGCCTTTCGTTGGTGTTATGGCCGGCGAGGGGGAAAATCCAGTTTCTATACAATGGGAGCATCGTACACTAGCTGGGGACGTCGCAATGGTATTAGAGCAATGATCTTGGCAGACCAAGATCGAGCATTGGCCATTTCCCAATAGGACTAATTTGCTAGAAAATACCCAAGTCTTGGAGAAAAATTTCACCCCGACAGAGCCCCAAATATGGGAAATTTTTTTCCCAAATTGAGTAGTAAAAATTAGCAAAAATTAGAGAGCAAGTGCCAAAGGACTCTCACCCAGCACCCAGGCCACTTGTGAGACTCTCACAAGTGCTTCTGGCACACGATGAGAGTCGTCATGCCATTTTAGGCTAAAACGTCGTCATGCGTGACAATTGTCTTTTTTCTACCAGGAAGAAAGCCAATACTAAGTATTTGTCTATAAGTTTGTTCAATGTTGCTTAGCAACTTCTACGAATGCGATCTAATTTTACGACAAATATGTTAACTTGTACCAAGAGTTTACAAGAATTGAAGGACGTTCTGCCATTAGCTCTGAGAAGAATTCACAACCTGAATATAACCTGCCATTATGGTGGCCACTTCTTTGACAAAAAACTGGTTCCAACTGGGAGCTCAAGATATTTTTGATGCATTATCTGATATGTAAGTGCATGTTTAGCATTTGCTTGAATAAATGCATTAGAAGACCGGTTTCATGGATGATTGACTTGGGTTTTGGTTAATGATTTACAACATCTAGTTAACTATCTGGTGCATGCAGTTGCTTGAAGTTTAATATCAGGCATTCCTCCTTGCAGTCATCATCTTCAGTCGGAGAAGACATTCATCTTGGTAATGAATGATACCAAAGGTAATGAATCCTACCTACCAGAAAAATGTCAAAAGTGCTGAGACCACTATTTTTATTGTGTTGATAATATACAATGTTCTAAGAGAATATGTTCAAGAAAAATGAGTGACATAAGCAGCTAGGTTCTCTTGTTGTATGACAAAATGATAAATAAACCCTAAAAGTTTGGACACAACTTGGTGCTCTTTGTTTGTGTTCATATATTGTATACGTGCTTGGTATTGAGATAGGATGACAACTTATATTTTTTCGAAGACCACAAAGAAGCAACGAAGAAGCAGCTATTTATTTCACATGCCCTCATCGTCAAGAGAATAGTTGGCATATGTGCTCCTCATGAACTCTCTCTCCCCTTCAAATGTAGGTTATGGTAGTTTCCATTATGGAAGGGGGAACCTTCATCACCAAAAGGTTTCTAGAAGAAACCTAGCGGCTAGGTTTCTTCCAGAAACCTTCTGGTGATGAAGGTTTCCCGTAACCCTTCAAGACTAAAAGATTACGTCCCTTTTTGCTTCGGTTTGTTGCGTTTGATGTTCTGGCCCTCTTTACAAGTGGTTTGCAAGATGCTTCAAGATGGGCGAGATCTTCAGCAGGCTGCTCCACAAGATGCTTCAGGATGGGCTTACTCACTATGTAAGCCTGCCATGCGAAATGTTTTTTAAGCAGTTAAATGCTCTATTCTAAGCAGTATGCCCCGATTTTCGAAGCCAAATGCTTTGACTTGAGTTAAAAGGGTAAAAATCCTCTGGTTTTTTGTCTCCGCAAGGTCATTTAGCTTAAAAAAACATTTGCAGACCATTTTGAGACATTGAGATCATCTTGCCTTCCATAGCCACTCTTTTGCCATGCATAGCCACTCTCCAGAGCTACGGCATGCCCTACCCTATTGCCTTTTGTTTGAAACAGAGCAACACATCTCCGCCAACAACTTTGCCAAAAATGTTTCCTGAAAATTAAAGCGAAGGTAATTTCTAGTAATTTTTGAGTCTTGAAGGTTACGTAGTCCATATTGTCAAGTATTATTGATTTTTTTTCGAAGAATGAGAAACAATTCATATTACTATGAAAACTAGTACAATGGGAAGTCAAGGTGTATCGGATGTTTATGGGTTTTTATTGCAGTTTCTTTTAGAGCCATTGATTTTTGGGATATTTCCAGTATTGTGCCACATCTATGGCCATTAACATTTACATCCAAAATTAAAGAACATGATTCAATATTGCAAATAGAACACATGGTCTAAAATATTAGACGTGTTATTCACAAAAGCAACCATTAAATAAAAAACAGAGGGAACAAAAGGGGCTCCATTGCTTTCTGGCATGCTTCCCCTCTGCTTCACTAGTGTCGGCATGGTTGTTCCTTCCTGTGCTTTTCTTCTGCTCAGTGCCGTAACATATGACAGTCTAAAGGAAACAAAGCAAAAGAAGAAGACAGACCTGGGCTGGAGGCAAAGAAGAAGACAGATTAGGGCTGGAGGATTCGAATCAATTTGAACAATTGTTCTGAACCCACCGCACAAAATACATAAGGGCTACTGCTGCTAGTGCTGGGACGAAATGAGATGCCAGAGACAGGTTGTAGGAAATATCATGTTACACAATTTGGTTCTATCAGGTTATCTGCTGAAGAAGTTAAATGTAGAAAGAGCTTGAAATTTGTATGCAGCTAGAATTAGCTGAACTTGACGGACCATGGGCCTAAAGTACAAGAGAATGAAGAATAGTATATCTGCACTTGACCTATAAGTGGAAGAAGAATTACTAGCATGGAGAGTTATTGATAAGTGGTAACCTTGTATTATTGGGATCGAACCATACAAATAGTTGTTTCTATTTAGTATGGTAAGCTTAACAAATAAAATTATGACATTGAATACAAGACAAAAATGGAAGGCAGCGTAGTCAGCAACTCGGTGCAGATATCCGAGAAAGAGATTGAATCAGAGAGCACGTTTTGAGTGATGCAGGCCGTTGGCATAGAAGTAGATCATGATTGAGATTGCGATAGCGCTTGGGCTGTCGGAGAAGCAATAAAAAATCCAATTCAATCATTTGACTAGTTCAGATTTTCTCTCTTGTTGAAATACGTAAATTTTGGATACCATTGAAATAAGTGTATTGAAGATTAAGTTCTAATAAGCAAGCATTGCCAAAGCTCATATCTTATATTGGATTTCATCTTTTTAATATCTCTAATATTATCAGTGGTAATATCAGAGCAAGGTTAGCAATCTCATCATGACAAGCAGATTTGGAGCGTCACTATTGAGCAGTGTGAAGGAGTATCACGGAGGCCCGGGTTTTCAAATCTGGAAGGAACAAATTAAGAATGTACTGGAACCTCTGGGAGTTAGTGAGTGAAGAAGGTAATGATGATTCCACCATAACCGTAAGTGTTGTGGCTGGTGCAAAGGGCAGTAGTTCGATTGCAGGGGAAGGTTCTACTGCAGGAGGAGGTCTTGATACCACTGCAACTAGTGGTATAAATGTGAGCTTGAAGACTGAGGATAAGGAAAAGTTCAGGGAAGCATATGCAATTCTTACAAGCAAGATCAGCCCATTCATCCTCCTGAAGATCAGAGGTAAGACTCCAAGGGAGATCTGGAAGTATTTGCTAAAACATTATGAAGAAAAATCGTCATCTCAAATTGATGTTTTAGATAAAGAGTTGATGAAGCTTAGGGTCAGGGAGCATGATGATCTAACATCGTTTTTCTCTAAATTTGACAATGTTGTTGCTGACCTCGAGGGTGCTGGAGTACTTCTTACAAAACAGCAGAAGGTGTTACATATTGCTAGCGTTGTTGGCAGTAATGAGCAACTGGCCACATTGATTAGGAATGTTGCAAAGACATGGGAAACGGCGGAAGAAATGATCAAAACAGAATTTGAATAGAAGAGGACATTTGAAGAAGACGAATCACGAAATTCAGAGGTACTGTTTACTAGCAAAGGTAAATTTCAAGGGGGAAGCTCTAGGTATCAATATGAGGACAGAAATAAGGCTAAGGTTGGTCCGTGTTATCATTGTAATATGCAAGGACATCTGAAAATGGACTGCCCCAGACTTAAGGATAATGAATGCTTTAATTGCGGAGGCAAGGGGCATTTTGCAAACAAATGCTCTAGCCCTAAACAAGCTGGAAGAGGCAGAGCAGGAGGGACGAACAGAGGTCGAGGAAGAGGTTGTTATCAAAGGCAGGGATATAACCAGGGAAAGGCAGCCAAAGGCACATCGATTAATCTGACTGAGGAGGCTGAAGATGACCTGCTAGTTGAGGAAGAAGAAATTACAGAAGTAAGTAAGTCTCATGCCTTGTCCATTGAAAATAGAGAAATTGATCACAATGTCATGTTGGTTCTAGATAGCGGAGCCGAAAAAACAGTGATTAGGTCGGGCAAATTATTGAAGGAGCGTGCTGGAAGGAATGGAGGATTTGTTAAACTGGGAAATGGTGATTTGCAGTCAGTCCAAGATGTAGGAGTATTGGAGTTGTTCGATCTAGACGGAAAGGTCGTGAAGTTAAAAGATGTATTTTGTGTTCCTAGTCTTGTTAGAAATTTGGTGTCAGTCTGTCAGTTGGTAGATTTGGGATATAAATTTGAGTTTGACAACCTTCAATGTACTGTTTTGATGAATAATGAAGTTAAATTTGTTGGAAAACGCGTGGGGAATCTTTTTGGATTGGACAATAATTGCTTACCTCTTATAAATGCAGTTACTATTGCTGATTTCAGTATGTGGCATGAGAGATTATGCCACACAAATATGAAAAATGTGGAGCTAATGGTGAAGCAAAAATTAATTAACTTTTGCCAAGAAAAATCAGAAAATTCAACATGCATTGGGTGTATGTTAGATAAACATACAAGGCTGCCGTTCAAAAAATCATACAAGCGAGCAAGTGGAGTACTCGATCTGATACACACTGATCTTTGTGGACCCTTGAATGTCCGAAGCATAACGGGTAAAAGATATTTTATTACTTTCATTGTTGATTTTAGTAGAAAGACTAAGGTTTACTATATTTGTCAGGAGCCTTTAAAAAATATAAGAGGCAACTCACCTGCAGTGGTACGCCACAACAAAACGGTGTGGCGGAAAGAAAGAATAGAACCATACTTAATGCGGTAAGAGCCATGCTTAAGCACGCAGGATTGCCTAATGCTTTGTGGGAGGAAGCAACTAACATTGCAGTCAAGGTGCAAAACATGTTAACTTCAGTTAGCATTAACGGAGGAATACCCGAAATGCTATGGTCTGGAAGAAAACCAAACTACGATAGACTCAAGGTCTATGGCTGCTTGGCATTCACGCATGTTCCAGAAGAAAGGAGACTGAAATTGGATGATAGATCATGGATTACTTATCTAGTAGGATATGATGACAATGCCAATGGATATAGGTTGTACGAGCCTACTAGAAAACGAATTATATTAAGCAGAGATGTGTTATTTGATGAGAAACAATTATATAAGAGAGGGATGAATGAACAAGTCAAACCGTGTACAAAACAAAATGATTCTCGTTCAAGAAAGGGGTCTGAAACGTCAACTTATGTGCTGGATGATGATGATATAGATGAGGCAACAAATAATGTCATTGTAGGTGAACACGCAAATGATGTTACTGCTGCAGATCATTGTCAGGGGCAGCCAATAAACGCTGAGGATGTCACTGCTGCAGAAGAGTTCCAAAGGCTGCCAGTAACTCCAGAAGATAGCAACATGGAGATTTTAGAAGATCCAAGCCAAGGAGGAGGAAAGGAACCCATTGATGTAAGGCCAAGAAGAGGTCAAGCTCAAATTCTCCGAGATGAATCGAAGGTGAATCTTGAACTGTTTGGTAGAGATTCAAGTGGAAAAAGTAGAAGGTTGCAACAAGAAAATTTCGATGTGCATGAAATGGATATTGTAGAAATTTTAGCAGCCATGGATGTGAATGCTCCAAAGGATATTCATGAAGCCTTGAACAGTTCTAACTCTGAAGCTTGGAAGGCTGTCATGAAAGAGGAAATAGATTCCTTTCATAGAACTGAGACTATGAACTGGTTAAGAAACCAGAAAATAAAAATGTTGTCGGATGCAAATGGATCTATAAGATCAAGCAGGGAGCAGATGGAGATAAACCTAAATTTAAAGCGAGGCTTGTAGCACAGGGGTTCAGACAAAAATATGGTGTAGATTATGAGGATACATTCTCTCCTCTGGTGAAACTGACGAGCATTAGAACGCTTTTGGCCATGGCAAATGCGAAAAATCTAGAAGTACATCACATGGATGTAAGCACTGCTTTTTTGAATGCAAAATTAGAAGAAGAAATATACATGAAACAAGCTCCTGGGTTCGAACAAGAAAATGATATGGTTTGGAAGCTAAAAAGAGCAGTTTACAAGTTGAAGCAGTCGCCAAGGCAATGGTATCTCTGCATAGATTCGTATTTGAAGCAGCAAGGATTTATCAAGTTGAAGGACGATGGTAATATCTACATGTTCAAACAGGGAGACCAGTACTGCTATATTGCTTTGTACGTTGATGATAATATCATGGTAGCGAGCAATAATGATGTATTGAGCAATTGTAAGTCAATACTTAAGGACTGGTTCAAAATGACAGATCTAGGATCTTTAAGAAAATTCCTGGGAATAGAAGTGACCAGAGATAGAGAGAACAAGGTATTAAAATTGTCTCAACATCAGAATATTGAAGGCATGCTCCGAAGATTTAATATGGTTGATTGTAAAACTGTAAGAACTCCAATGATGGCAGGAAATAAAATATCTAATATGATGTGTTCAAGTACAGTAGAAGAAAAACAAGAAATGGAAGGAGTACCGTTCAGGGAACTAATTGGATGTTTGCTTTTCCTTGCTAATTGTACAAGGCCTGATATTGCATTTTCTGTCAACGTTCTAAGCAGATACAGTTCAAATCCGGGAAGAGGTCATTGGATTGCATCCAAATGCATACTCAGATATCTTAAGGGTACTTGTAATCATGGTCTAGTATTTGATTCAGATGCTTGAAGGTGCACCAATATCTTGGAAATGTAGAAAACAGAAATCAATTGCCATGTCCTCGGCTGAAGCAGAGTATGCTGCCACTACTCTTGTTGCTAAAGAAATAATCTGGAGCAGGAGGTTACTTGCAGAACTTGGAATGAAGCAAAAGGATCCAATAATTCTGAAATGTGACAGCATGAGCTGTATTTCTATGACTAAAAATCCAATTTTACATGAAAGAACAAATCATGTTGAATTGGAAGTGCATTTTATAAGGAGTGCTGTTAGCAGAGGTTTGATTCAATTGCAATATGATAACACAGCTGAACAACTTGCTGATGTACTCACAAAGTCACTGCCAGAACATAGGTTTGGCTGTTTGAAAAGTATGCTGAATTGCAAATAGTGTAACATGAAGGGGAAGTGTAGGAAATATCATGTTACACAATTTGGTTCTATCAGGTCATCTGCTGAAGAAGTTAAATGTAGAAAGAGCTTGAAATTTGTATGCAGCTAGAATCACGTTGAGTTTTAAGATGCATGGTAGAGACCAGTGGAGGTGAGTCTGGTAAGGGTACCCAAAAGAAAAAAGAGGAGGGATGCGATCTATTTGAAGGATGCCGAAAAGCCAATGAACTAATAGCTTTCCATGCTTTGAGGAGTCCGTGAAGGAAGGGGGAGGCATGAGGAAATGACTTCAAAGCATAAAACAAAGCCCAAGGCAAGGAAGGGGGACGGGAGGACTTGCCAAAAGGCCGTGAATGCTTTAAAGCTTGGACTATCAAGCACATCCCACAAGACTGTGTGTGAGCCAAAAGAATTCTCCAAATGAACTTTGAGATTAAAACCTTACTATAAAGTGATAAGTCCATCATCCCGAGACCACCATCTTTCTTCGAATGTACGCACTTTTTCCAAGCCACTTTAACCACTGCTCCAGACTCGTTGCCACCCCAGACAAAATTACATATTGTGGCCACTATCTCTTTAGACTTTGAAGCTGGGGCTGGCAACGCAGAAGTGACATAAATATGAGTGTTGTTGAGGACAGACTTAGCCACCTGTATACACCCAACCATTGAAAGTGAAAAACCTCTCCACCAGAGCAGGTGCCTCTGGAGATCTAGGATGGTTTGATCCCAAGCATGTGCATTATCAACCTCTATACCAAATGGCACACCCAAAAGTTTGGTGACTGTCAAGTATTATTGATGCTAGGATAGGGTCATGTCTATGACTTGACTATCATACCGGCTTACTAGTGCACTCCACGTGACTATACTCCAAGTGATATATTATATAAGACTATCACATGTTTGTTCTGCACTTGATATATATGTTGCAATATGTGAATATATGATGATGCCCGTTTGTAGGACGTCCTTGTAGGTCAGGTAAAAAGGACATGTCCTTCTAGAGAAAGTGAAAAGCAAATTAAGCATGCTTATAATGGATTCAACAAGCAGACAAAGAATATAGTGTAGTTTGATTGAACTCGAAATTGCTTGTTGAGAATGACTTCTCAATTACATTGTAAAACATGAACAATATCAATCTTACAATGCCAAATCATCGAAATGGTAGTTCCATCCCCAGCGAGATTTGAGTTAGTATTACTATTTATATTATACAGCTGCTATAGTTTTCAAAGAAGTTCATAATTCATCTCAACAACAACAGGCTCCCTTATAGCTATGATAACAAAAAACAATCGAGTCAAGATGTTCTTCAATTAAAATAGTACAGGACTTCTCCATGCACTCATAATACATAGCCTTGAAAGTACAAGAATGATCACTGATCCTAC
This sequence comes from Isoetes engelmannii, assembly GCA_011763485.2. Lineage (NCBI taxonomy): Eukaryota > Viridiplantae > Streptophyta > Lycopodiopsida > Isoetales > Isoetaceae > Isoetes > Isoetes engelmannii. Next base: position 11,706 of record JAANSK020209202.1, read on the forward strand.
AGGAGGATACTTCTAATAGCTAAATGGCATTCAGTTGTCTAAAGTTTGCTACCATTGGAAGGTATCGGGATGAGTAACGTTTTTGGACTTTAAGCTTCCCATCCAACCCACATCAATCTTCCCATCCAACCCTTTCCACAAGCCTGCCCTACTGCTAGTTGATGCATTATTAGCAGGCATGCCTAAAGAGAGGTGCAAGAATTCCACAATTTTAGCCTGTCTATGTGCACTGTCACGTTGGCTAAAATTAAATCTGACCATTAGATCTGCTAATTTCTAAATCAACGGTGGACGAAATTCAAAACTAATGGAACATTACCAAACTAAGGAAGGGAGGTTGCTAATCGCGAACCCTTAAGCTCCTTTGTCGTCTCCCTTGTCAAATCGACATATTCTATCTTCTCTGTTTCCCATACTCTCACTCAAGTCTTCCATTACTTCACCTGCGACTCATGCTCAGGCTGCACCAAGAAGGTTTTTCAAATTAAGGTTTTTTTATTATTTCTTATTTTATGAGCTAAGAAGTATTAAAGTTGGAACATCAGGTTGATATATGTGTGGATAAACTATGCCATAATAATTAAAGAAATTTAAAAAACTTGAAGCATGAACCGTTAACCACCTTTACTAGGATTAGGAAGGAAGGAAGGAAGGACACTTTCAGAAGACAATAGGGTCCTATGGTAAAACCCAATTATAGGGACAACACTCTAAACACATCTCAAAAATATGGCATCTATGTACCCCTGCATTATCTGATCATATTTATATCCCAAATAATAATTTCCCTAGATTTAGATTGGATAGATTTAGATTGGATTCAAACAGGGGTCCGCAAGCTGTCGTTCCAACTTCATAGGAGACTTATTCGCAATGTGACCAAATCATATGCCAAGTGAGGGAGGTCGAATGATGTTTTATCCTAAATTCTTCAATTGTTTCTTGGATGTTCTTCCTAGAAATTGTAAAAGCATGAGAAACTATACCAATCTATATTATTTAATAGTCTTCTTACACTAAAAGAATGGAAGTTATTCACGTCAACTGCGTATGGCATCGAATACACCTCATCTGAGATGAAATGGATGTATGTTATTATGGTGGCAAGACATGATAGTATTGTTTTGGATGGCACAAGTGCTTGATTGTGTTAAAACATGATCCACAAAATTGTGTTTGGTGGGGGTGCATTTGACTAGAGTGTGGATCAATGTTAGTTCTTGTTATAGCTTCAGCACATGTAATAGATTACCAACACAAGAAATTTATACCAATAAGGGGCATAGTGCCCCTCCACCTTGTTTAATATTGTTCAAATGCCTTTTTTTCACGTTAATTTCTCGAATGGCCTTAAGTTTCATGTTAATTTCTCAAATGCTCTCGAGACTCATTAATGTGAGTTTTCTTGAGAACATATGAAAATAAAAGAGAAAGATCGTGGAAGCATTGCAAAATGATCTTGGGATATCAGACGATTTGTGCAAGAAAAACAACGATAAATTTTTGGTCTCCATATTCTTCTTGGTACTAGAATCATGCATGCAAGAAATCAAAACAAGGCATTAAGAATCAAAATAAGAACTAATTTTCTAGTTTCAAAGGGCATCTCAGCAAATACAAAAATGACCAAGAGCATCCCATGAATTTAAAAATAATCAAGGGCATTTCATGAAATTCAACAAAATATAAGGGTAGTTTGGATTTTTGTTCCGAGATTAAAATATCACAGAGGATTGAAACTGAAGAGCCTCACACGGACTATCCACCAACCAAATATCACAACATCAAACCAAGGTGTAAAATAGATAGATAGGAATGTACATAGACACACCACAATCAAAGCATCACCGAAGAAGGACCCACGAAATATCTATATATAATATGCAGTTGCCTTGCTTCACTATCTCGCAGAAATTAGCCTAAAAAGATTTTTATGGATCCCTTAATGAATTTAGAACCCGTATCCCTTGATTAGCACACCAAGTTTATCCACGAGAGCGAGTATGACAACAATAACAGTGAACAATAATACCACTAGTTCTGCTCCCATTGTTCAACCCCCTTAACCTGGCGTATATTGAAACAAACGTAAAAACAGGGTAAGCTCGATTCTGTCGCGTCCACCAGTCACGTCTCGACACGTGTCAAAAATTCTTTTCAAATGTTAATAAAAAATGAAGTCGACGTCTTGAAATTTTACTTCGCATTCTTCCTGTTTTCACCCGACATTCCGGATTTTTAACCCAGCATTCCATCCATTTTCACCAGACAGAATCGAGCTTACCCTGATTTCACGGCCCTGCGGCTTGAATTCCGACGAGCCTTCCTCACCAAAATTCAAGCCGCAGGTTCATTCCTGTATACGGAAAGTATCAAAGCCAATGTCTTCGCAATGCCAAATTAAGTAAAATGAACAAATCAAATAAGAATTGAATTGAATAAGAAGAACAAGGTGCCAAGTCGAATTTGAAGAATTAAAAAAAACTAGCAAAAAGCGCAACAGTAGGCTTGAGCAGTTTTAGGCATTTGATTTGGTTAAATCGTTCAGGAAAGTATGTACCAAATGTATTTTTAAATAAAGGAATTTAAAAACTAGGCATCTATATATTAAAGGTTGGATGGGTTGGCTACTATGTTGTTGATGGGTAGGGTTGAGTAGTAGACCTCAACATGTTTTTGTCGAAGGATATGTTTGAGTATGCCTAT
>JAANSK020209313.1:0-14411 GCA_011763485.2 Isoetes engelmannii
AACTTTGGTTTCTTGCAGACCACCATTTTCTAAAGAAGACGACGAGGATTTATTCCAAACTAGAAATGAATCCTACCCTGTGTATGATGATTCTGTGTATTGGAAGGTTGGCTACCGGAACCCTGTATGATGATTTTGTGTATCGGAAGCTTGGCTACGAGAGTTCCTGAAGCATTCTTCTACCCCTGAAGCTTGAGCATGGCGTTTTTTGGAACTCTCATCCTACCAATCGGCATGGCATTTTTTGGAACTCTCATCCTGCTAATTCAGAAGCCCAAGCATTTTTCCATACAGATTGGCTAATCTGGATGCCCCCTTCCATCGCAGAGTCCTCGCCTCATCGAATTCCGACCATGCGTCTGCATTCAAATGCAACTGAGAATATGGTGTTACCAAATATATCTCGGACAAACTGGGATTCAATGAGATTCGTAATATGGTGCTTACCAAGGACAAACTGGCATTCACTGAGATTCGTGGTGCTACTGGTTGGAGCTGGAGCAGGATCGACAAGAGAAAGATGCCCTTCTGTGCAGTGATTTAGCACCCCGCATATGAATATATGTGGACTTTGTGCGAAAACTTGGAGGGCCGACATGGCTCGTTGCACCCAATCAACACCTAGGTTTGAGGAGGGGATGACATTCACTTCTAACGTCTGTGAGTATTCATCCCTTTGTGAGTATTGTGGTGTAGTGTGGACATACCAACCTTGACATTGTTTGCAGGCATCTGAAGATAGTGATGAAACCATAGACAACTGACCACACAAGTCATCCCATAACCTACATGTAAATTAGACTGCTGATTGCAAAATTGATTAATGGCCGAACTTGTATTGAGTAGGACAATTGAGTTTAATTAAGTGATGGCTAACCCTGATACAGTTTGTTGGGTTCAATTATATATCTAAACATGGTGGCTACTTCACTGACCAATTCAGTTTATTAGGTAGTGAGATAATCTGACCATGCACATGTTCACTTTAGATTCACAACATACTTTATATTGGAATGGTAGGTGGCCCAGGTGTTGTTCCATCGCTGTATGTGGATATTGCATTTCCTGGTCTGCAAAGTACTTCTAGATGTGTATCCTTCTCTGCTGAATACTGAAACACTGCATATAAAACAAAAGAAACGCTATTCAACATAAAATACAGGCACAAACCAAATAATATAATGTTTCAAGAAAAGGCACAAACCAGATAATATAATCTTTCAAGAAAAGTACAATAACTAGGAGATTGCTAAATAGAATCATGAAATAAGATATAAAACAAAAATCCAAAGGTAACTCATTGCCAACAAAAATCCAAAGGTAACTCGTTGCCAGGCTAATGTCCTAGATTGTATTTTTACTTAAAGTTAACCTTCATATAGGTGCAACTTGTGAAAACATCATATATTATTGTTTGCAAGAGACGGTGTAAACGTAAAATGCAAGTGCAAGTCATTGATTAGAATTGCCCACGACATCCCAAGACTATCAATCACGTGAGACAACATATCTTAAATTCATTATAACAAAGGTTGCTTATAATCACAAATTCATCTTATAACAAAGGTTGCTTATAATCACAAAGGCAGCCCTTGTGATTCATGGAACATCTTAAACTCATCTTATTACAAAGGTTTCTTATAATCACTAACCATGTAAAAGCAGAAAATATTGCAAAGAATATAAGGTTAACTCATGTGCATTCCTACTTTGAAATGCAGTCTTACGAAGCATTGAAATTACTACATGACTTGGTTTTCTTGGTATGTTCAATTCAGCATTGTCGATTTATGGTATATTGTTTTTTATACGTATGTAGTCCACACACAATAAATACCAATCGTTTCAAGGTAGTACAGCAATGACATTATAGTTGAAGACAATAAATAACAACTATTTGAAGGATGAAGTAAGAACATTCTTGGAAATCAGAATAGAGTAGTCAGTCCATCCTTCCTTATAATGGTGTAAACCAGGATACGATTGCTTATCAAACGAATAGACTAATTAGGAATAACACCACCTTCAAATGCAACCTAAGATGACTTGAATATGCTTATCATAATATTCAGCTATTACGATGGAATGAGCGGTCTATGAAGATTAATGGCACTGATTATGGATTTAGACACTTCCACATAAAAGAGAACGACTGTAAAAATAAGTAATGCAACATAGTCATAATACAGGAAAATATAAGCAAAAGTATAAAGGCAGTTATCATTTGAACAGAAATTTGCTTTACGAAAATAACTGCGCATTATTAGTTGGGGTACCTCGTTCATGCCAATGGGTAGACTGAACAAATCCGAGCTGGAATAGAGTGTTGTAATGGAATGTACTGGAACCTCTGCTTCTAATTTAGGAGACTTTTACCAAACATGAAAATAAGCCAATTATTTGGTCACCTGAGAGCACCAAGATTTTTTTTTTTTTTATCATGTGCATGTTGATATGTGCTCTGTAATGACTCTGCAAAATAGAACATATCAAAATGGCTAAGAATAATGATTTGAAGAAAGCTTCTGATACAAAAAAGATGAGATGGATAGAATACACAGTAGTAGGACATGGTGCATGCATAGCAGATTCAACTAATGTCTGGGATTTGCTGAAAGACACATACCTGGAGCATGGAATATGGATCTCGCTAAAGATGCTTGTCAAGCAAAGCAAATACACTAAAGTTATAAATAGTGCAGTTTCTGCTAACAATTGGTCTGAAAGCCATGACTGACATATAGAAATAATATACCTGCAATTGGCATCTTCAGAAGCTTTAGATTTAAATGCAACATAAAAATAAAATAAAAGGGATCTTTAGTCACCTCTACGGATGTAATTGCAAGTGCAAAAGCTGCCTTGGAATATGGTGATTGCAAGTGCAAAAGCTGCCTCAATTCTGTATATGCAGAATGCCTGCACAACATGAGAAAGGAAACATTTTACTAACGGAATTATATACACACAACGTATCTACATATATCATGTTTAAACCCGCCTTTGTATCAACCAGGCAATTGTTTAATACATTTACAATTGCAAATGATGGTGGTAGGGATTGCACGGCTGCTATATCTCTGTCTCCTTCGAGCTGATTAACCTGAATATAGAAAATAGACAACACCTGAATTAAATCACAAAATCTGAAAGTTAATACTGCATTATCCATTTAAATAACTCGTTTAGATTCCTGCCTGCACCTGTTCAAGAATAGGCTGGAATGCCTTACGACGAATTAAACCAAAGAAACTGAATGTAACATGTAGTGCTAACATAGAAGTTTCAGATACTAAATGTGGAAATACTATTCCAAATACTGCTTCAAATTCTGCCGAAGCTAACAGAGCATGCATATGAAACATTCATCTGCATTTTTTCCAAGAGCGTCATCTGCTTCATCTTCATCTGCATATTGCCTTATGGGCTCTAGAGCGTCCGTCATATTGGGGAGAAATGCAAAGGGCTGAGCAAAGATACAGAAGCTTACAGAAAAAAAGAAATCTACGCAATGCAAAGGGCTAAGCAGGGCAGACTGTTCATGGCAAAAAAGAGAGCAAAGGACTCAAAGAGCAATGGACTGTGTTCTGAGCAAAACTGATTAAACAATCTTCCAGCAGAAATGAAAAACATAGATATCGTTGACAGAACATTTCAAGATGTTCATTTTGCAGCACAAATTAACAAATATTCCTAATAAATGTGTCTCGTCAAGAACCCTAAGTTTATTTGCATCCAGACCATCCGATTGAATAGAAAATGAAAGGTAAAGAGATATTACCAATGATTTTGCAGAAATTCGTACTGCAGTTTTAGCACTTTAGGTATTCTTGCAGGAATGCTTTAGATTCAGGTTGCAAACAAATAAATGTCTTTGTAAATCTGGCCCTATAACAACCAAACGAAAAGTTAAAGAACATGTTTAACGTGTAAATTGGAATGCAAAGAATCACATATTTAACATATTCCAAGTATGCACCCGCCTCTGGATTTGCAAAATGCACTCGATTACATGAACTTTGCAAAAGACACCAAAGCTTCAAGCACAAATAGGAGAACATTTATCACAGGGTACAACCATGTGCGTAGAAGGAAAGTCGAAGACTGTGCAAGCAGAAAGACATGCAGGGAAAAGAGCCGGAATCCGGAAGGGAAGCATATGAAGCATAGAGACATGCAGTGAGACATGATATTGCATAAGAACATTCACTTACCTTCTTTGGCTACTGAAAAAATATGCAGGCATTGGAGGCGGCTCTGTCCCAATGATTTCTGAGATGCAACAAACGCTTAGCAGAATCCCAACCTTGGAAAATTGCTTAAGAGAGGAATCCTGAAATTGAACAGGCACCCAAGAGGCAGGATTCGGAGCACCACGTGTGGTCTCTTATTGGCAACAATGCTGCTAAATTCATCAGCATTTATCGTTATTGTACTTTTCTTGAAAGATTATATCATCTGGTTATATATTCTTTTGTTATCTGCAGTGTTTCACTGTTCAGCAGTATTTCATTATTCAGGAGAGTCTTTATTTCATTATTCAGGAGAGTCTTGGTTTGCAAACTGTATTTGGAGACCAAGACTCTGCTGAATAGTGAAACACTCCTGAAATTTGAAAAGTGAAACACTGCAGATAACAAAGGAATATATAGCCAGATAATATAATCTTTCAAGAAAAGTACAATAACGATAAATGCTGATGAATTTAGACGAAAGACTGACAATAAACACAATCAAGAACCAATAACAGAATCATAAAATAAGATATAAACAGAAATCTGAAGGCATACTTCTTACGAAGGATATGAAGGATGTCTCCGACATGAAACCTGTGTTTCTTCCCCCCAGGAGAAGAAGGAATGCTCCAGCCATGGGAATCACCGACGACAAACTGGGTTGCCATAGCCATCGGAATGAAAAAAGATAAGTCCAGAATTGCTGCGGACAGAAAAAGCTTAAATCTCGCCATAAAGGGAAGAAGGAGCAAATGAAGAAATGCAGAGCTCGAACGCGGCGCCGGAATGGAACAGAGAGGCTGAGTTGTTTAGGAGGGAATGCTGCCCGGGTGTCCTTAGCGGCTATGTTTACACACAGTCGGTAAATCTACGCTGGATAAGCGTACGCCCTCTCATCCCTTATGGATAGGTTTTAAAAAGAGTTTTGTATGCAGAATATTCTGCCGAGGATTCTAATTAGAGCAAAGTGCAAATATTGCACACGTAACATTTCTTCGGCCACCCTGTGGGATCGTAAATTATTATGTATTAGATAATTTTCAGGGGGGAGGGATTTTGCCTGAAAAAAATTCGGTGGAGCCCCCAGCCTAGGCAGCGTCCTCGCGAGGGATTTCGCTTGAAAATATCAAACGTAAAAAATGTTACCTTGAAATTACGTACGGAGAAAAATTTTCGGTGGATATGGCGGCCTGTTGAAGGGCTATGGCTGGCGATGACAAGGAAAACCATGCGCAAAAACCCATCTGCGGGAGGCACAAAAGCATCTACGATAGAGGAAAAACCCATATGCGGATCTAGGATCGGAAGTGGATCGATGAAAACTCATCTCCAGGAGGCACAAAACTTTAGAAGCACAAAACAGATGGATCTGTGAAAACCCATATGTAGAATTCTTAAGCCACAGAACTTTAGAAGCTAAGTTCAAGACCGGCCAGGAATTCTTAAGCTTTTTAGCATTCTTAAGCCACAAAACCTGGAAAGAAGAAAAGCTACGTTCCGGCATGGATGCTACTGGCAAAACCCAAGCTCTGTAATCTTTGCTTAAGAGTAGTGCCGGAATCTTTGCTACTGGCAAAACCAGAATCTCTGTTTAAGAGCAGGGGATGCGCTCGCGATAGGTGTATGAGATTTTTGAGGCTGGGAACATAGCAGCGACCCTCCGCAAACCCCGAACGATTTTCTGCCCTATAAAAATGACAGATTTCAACAGTAATTTCAAGGTAACGTTTATTACGTCATGTTTAAACCACGACATATCCTTCACACCCCGTCCAAGGCCCGTTATCAAAGTAAACACAGATGTTATGCCCCTAACAAGAATTGTTAGCATCGTAACACGTTTATTGGTTGACATGTGGCAGTGTACGTGATAACAGGCCCTGATGGGGTGTTAAGGTTGATATCACCATGTTTTGGGGCAGTTATGGGCAGGCAAATGGCCTCGGCCACACTGCACCTGCACTTGCCGGTGCTGCCTCGGCCATTTGCCGGTCCATAACTGCCCTAAAACATGGTGTTATCTAGCCCTTAATGTCCTGGGCCTTGTCATTTAGGCCCAGGATTTAATCTCACCCACACCTCGGAGGATTGCTATATCCAGTAATCGGAATGTTATGAGATTAGCAGCTTATTATGGTCATAAGACTCCTAATTGCTACACCGTGTATCTTGCTCCAGATTTTATAGCCCCTGCTTCTCGTGGAAACTCCGCAGCTCAAGTAACGATCTAGCTCTGTTCGCCCAAATAGATCAAGCAACAAATCCAGCTCTGTTCACCCAAATAGATCAAGCAACAAATCCAACTCTGTTCGCCCAAACAGATTAATTTTGTTCCACTGGCCTCCTATGGTCTTCAACAAATTTCAAACGGAAGATTCCAAGCAACATTCGCATGATCCAAGCAATGTTGGCAGTTTTTTCCTCCGGAGCTGTTCTTTTTTGGATCCATTATTTCTGCAACTCTGGAATTTCTGCAGACTTATGCCTCTATTTCATGATACGTACTCCAGCTAGCTTTCTTCCAGACTTATGATTTCTCGCGCTGGATCAAACCTCCCACAACTCTCTAAATACTCAAATTTGAGCCCAATTCCTTTGTTTTTCTCATGCATTGTGCTTTTTACTGATCCAAATGACTCGTCCAAGGATCCAAATGAAATTGGCTTCGTGGTCATGTGGCTAAGAAATTCCTCAGCCATACTGCCGAGGAATTACATAGTCACACGGCCACTCAACCATTTTCCTGGGCTATAACGCCGGGAGGATGTTATCTAGCCCATGGTATATCTATAGCATATCTATAGCACATGCCATTATCTTGTTAGCGCAACAGCCCAAACCTGGGTAACACCTTATCTGAAAGGCTAGACTATCAACGTGCCCTAAACAATGACATGGACTAGATTTCGACCGTTTGATTTTGATCTAATTAGATAGACGGTTGAGAAAAATAGCCAGACCATGGCTGTTGGGAACGCCGCCCTAACTCCAAAACCCGAAACGCGTTTCCATATCATGCGCCTTGCCGAATCGTGCGCACTTAGGCTTCTTTGCATTTGTATACCTATAGGTTTTGACGCTGCCTATCTCCATGGAACGAATAAAATCGTGAAGGGAGAAGGGTGCAGCTTTAAAATGTAAGCCTTCAAGCCTCTCTGCCATTGAACTTAGTTATGCATTTTCTTATCCCTCTCTACCGAGAATGTCATAGCTTTTTTTTAGCCATCATATCATATTATATGAAATTCTGTCATAGTTTTTTTTGCAAAACATCTTTGTTGCACTGCCGAGCTTAGTTGTTTCTTGAAGAAGCATGCAAATATGTATATAAGCCATCAAGAATTAACATATCCTCAGGCTGATCTCCATATATATCATTTTTGATAATAATAATCAAACATTTGATTGCCACAAAAAGTCTTTGACAGATTCTAATTTCATACATTGCATCATGCAAATTCACGTATTGCAGAATGTGCTGAGTTAATGGGTCTGAAACTTGAAGCATGTGCGCAGATCTACATCTTTTATTCTTGATGGACACAACCGGGTTGTGCTTTGGAGCAACCATGTTCATGTAGATCTAACATATTTATGTTGTGTGGTTTAGCTTCACAAGTCTTTAACATGCAACTTTATAAGCATTGATTTTGATTTTGATTCAGTTCATGCATTTCAGAGGCGATTCCCGAGGTAGGCTTAATGCATTGTGTGATATTGCGTATTTACTGAAAACTGAATTGTTCAATGGATGTGTATGCTCAGATCAGAGCAGTGAAGATGACCCATGCTAACCTACCCAACCTAATCAACCTCATTTTATGTTGCTACCTTTCTTTCCATGGATTTGAACTCGAGACAAAATACAAGTCTATGTTGTAGTCATAAAAGTTGTTATATTTCTCAGTCTAAAGCACTAATAGCCTGGTGTTCTTCATGTATCGCTTTTCTATTATTTACAATCAAGGCTATTCATGGTAGTAGAAATTTGACTGAACAACAAGCATACAATCTTACTTTCAGAATTTGAGATTGCTTTCTTCAGCAACATATATATGCAGAAATATGACTAAGTGCTAATCTGTTATTTCAGGTTGATTCTTTTTTGCCTATAGACTATCTTTTGTTGGCGATTGGTAGGAATAGAGTAGTAATGATTCCACCACTAGCATACAACATTTGGATTGTCTATAAGGTCTAACCTATTGTTTTATGTTTGAAACAAAGACAATCATTTGGATGATTTTTATATTCTTTGGCCTTTGCTGCATTGCCCGACATTTGAAACAATTCTTTAACACTGTTGCTGCTTTTGTCTGATATGGAGAGACTTGGAATAAATACCATGGTCTTGTATTGTGGCAGAATATGAGTAATGCCCTGCTTAGTTTTGCAGCATTGAAGTTTTATTATGGCTACAATTTTTGTGCTGTTCCTATGTTAGACTGGTCCTTTAGAAGCCGTGGTATTGGCATGTTGCAATGGATGACCTTTCCCAGATGAACATCAAACATTGTCATGGGAGCCCCTGGTCGTCACACGCTTTAATTGTTGATTTCTTTCTAAAAACTGATGAACAAGGCATGATAGGGAGGGAGTGCAAATGGAATCTTTGCAACATTAAGTTCTACACCACATGGGGCTGTTTTTGCAATGGGACAATTGCAGTTAAACTTAATTAGGCAAATATCGGAGGCCCCAAAGCGATGGTGCGAGAAAGACTTTTCTATGATCTTAAGGACAAGAACCTTTTCAACTGGCAAAATATTAGTAATAGTGGACAAGAATAGCTACGACTTGAACAGTCTCAGTAATATGCTCACAAGGAATAAAGTACTAGTTATTGTTCATCATTAATAATAAACGGAGTTTATCATTCACATCACAAACTCTTGGTTGGTTGCCTCATCTTTAGTGTTGGGCTTATTTTATCAGACAAGTTTGTTGATTGGGGCATTCTGTTATTGAAGAGTGCTATTAAAATTGCCCAAATAATTTTTCTATTGATTGTAGTCAATGTACAGACATGACAAGCTACCGAGAGTATTTATGGTCTCACCTTTTAAGTTTCACATATAATTATTGGATTCCATGCATTTTTATCAAATCTATCCTTCCATTACGACCCATCAACTATGACATTTTTGCAAGTGCTGATCCCTTCCTATAAGTTAGTCTAACTAAAATTTTTTCTGTTTTCCATGATAGAAGCTCCTTGGAGTGATTGTCACCTTAGGTATTGACTGACTAACTTTGTTTATTATGTCTTTAACATGATTCTCAAAGTAATTTAGTTGTGGCGTTACCAGATCCGTCAGAGCAGCACAAGAATCACTTCATAAGTGACTTTATCAAAGACTATGGAATCCTGAAAATATTACATATAGACTAGCATACCTTTGTGTTGATGAATGAGAAAGTCATAGACTTATGATTGTCATATAAAGGCTAGCACTAGAGAATATCACTTAGGTCGTGTTCATTGTGACGTACCCAACTTGTATACGATGCTCCCACCGTATATGAACTAGATCATTCCCCCTGCTAGCCACCATGTCAATAGGGGGTCGTCCATCTTACACAAAGTCCTTGATGGTGAACAAGGATCTATGTGGGAGGACCAGACGTGCCATTGATCCCGTCTCCCTCGGGATCCACCTATCAATGCGGAAACGTGAAACACACATAAGAACAATGAATCATAATAATACAGTACCACCTCAAAGGTAGTATCCACCATACATAGCAACTGAATGGAGGTCCTACCAAAGGCTCGGACTCATGGTATGACTGAGGCTTGGGTCCCCAGAGATCAATATGGACAGAATAATGACAACAGAGTTGGCTGGCAATAGAACATGGCCTTTGGGTTGTCCACTCCATCCGCCCCTCCTGTGCATACTTTGCAGATAGATTGATGATCTTCGGGGTTTGACCGTAGTCTGCCGAGAGCATAGCCAGAGGGGCTACTACTGGGTTGCCTCTCCCCAACCCCGATGAGACAGGTAAGGAAATCACTCCCCCGCCAGATAATCTATGCCATAATAGGCAGACTAGAGGACTCCAACTGTTCGTACTCGACCGAACCCAATTGAAGGGGGCTACCACCATCCTCAGGCTTGGAACACATCCAACTGCAAGGCACGGCTGCTTATCCCCTAATGGGTGTTGAACCCATACTCAGGGCACACTCGGTCCCTACAGTATTAGGCCTAGTCTGTAGTGCTCCTCGGTAGGCATTACACACCAGAGGGAGCTAACTGCTATGGGACATAGTCACCTTTACGAACCGGTCTGACCCCTAGGAACTCAACACAGGCTACTATGCATAAGCCGCAATTAATGGAAATTAATTGGGACTAATCCTATGAACATACTACAGAACTAAGGCAAGGGTCTCTACCCTCCTTTCCAATACACAAGAGGCAGCAAATCAACATAGACATCCATGATAAACCTTCTAGAACATAACTGAAATAATAGAACAGAACTGTACGTAGACAACCAAGTGTTAATCCTATATAATTAGCATTCATTAGTTAATCTTAGGCTATGGGCATGGATACTAAATATTTCTGTCGAAGTTAAAATGAAAGGTGGTGGCATTGTGGGCAAGAGAAAATATTTACTTCGAGGCCTTGCAGCTGGAGGTCTTTCTATTACGCACATCAGAGATGTTACCCCACTTCCTCACAATGGTTGTAAGCCTCCAAAACAATGCCGGGTTTAGGATAATCAAAGGTAATCATTTGTTTCCATTTCTCAGTAGATCTCATATTTATTGATTAGTAACTCATATAGCTGTACTTAGTGACTTGTTCATATTGATTTCTCTTAAGGTTTATCTTTAGCCCTGGCCATGCTCAAAACTTGAACTGTTGTGTTACAATTGAGATAATTGATTACAACCAAATGAAGCTTAGATGATCTGCAAAGAGCAAAAACAAATCTGCTGTATAATGAAGGAGCTGGAGCCTAACATGCCTCCTTCATTTCTTCATAGAGTTTGAGAGCCAAATGATTTGGTTCACATCACAAAGACTATAAGTGATGAGAGAATTACTGGAAAAATAACCTTCCTCTTTCATGTCTTCAAACATCTTCAAGGCTCGAAGATATTTCCCTTCCCTAAAAAGACCAACAATGATAGCATCATATGAGCATTCGTCAGGGCTACAACCAATATCTTTTGTTTCTATTAGCAACTTTTTAGCTAGTACTAGCTTTCCAATTTTGCAAGGTCCATTTATACCGATCTTAAACATAGAAGCCTTTGGCATTGAGGTAGACATTCAATGCCTCCAAGGGTTTCGTCCAGCGCCTTCACTATTTCGGATTAGCGCCTCCAAGGGTTTTGTCCAGCGCCTACACCATTTCGAATTAGCACCTCCAAGGGTTTCGTCCAATGCCTCAACGGTTTCGTCCAGCACCTTCACTGTTTTGGATTAGCACCTCCAAGGGTTTCGTCCAGTGCCTACACTGTTTCGGATTAGCGCCTCCAAGGGTTTGGCCTTTGCTCTGTTTCTGGATTTCCTTGCCTCTGTTTCGTTTTGCTTTGCCCTTGCTCTGCTTCCATTTTCCCCTGCCCTTGCTTTGATTTGTTTTGAGCCGCCGACTCCAGATTCGTGCAGATTGTCCATCCACAGCCAGTCTTCGGATTGTCGATCATCGGGGGTGCCCCTTGTTCGGCCCTTGTTTTTTGCATCAGCTTTGCTTATGCCCTGTCTCCGTTTGGCTTCCAGTTCCCTTATGTTCTACTTGCCGCCATTGGCTTAGCTCCCAATTTGCTTGTTTTTGTTATGCCGTTCACTTGCCTCTGAACCAGCCCCCTATTTGCTTGTGTTCCAGCCCTCGATTTGTCTCTGGTGTTATCCCTCTGTTTTGCCTTGGCCCTGCCTTTTGGTTTCCTTCTCCCCCTGCTTGGCCTTCATTTCGCCGGAGCCGGCACTGTCAATGCTTCGCCCCCTGCCAGCTCCCGTACTGCTAGCATCCATACTTGCTCCCAGCAACCGTACTGCCAACATCTACACTTACTTCCAGCATCCGTACCTACTCATTTCAAATTGTCGTGGCCCCAGCCACTCCGCCTTCCCCAAAATCACATTTACGAGCCAAACTTTTGGCCTGGCATGCAACAGCCGGCTGCCTTCGGTTGAACCCTCCCCCCGTACTGCTCACTCCGTACTGTTGCACTCCCAGCCACACTAGAGTCCCCAAAGTTTCTCTTGGGTGCCAACTTTGGCCTAGATCGCAACATTTGACTGCCCTTGGTTGACCCAATTTGTACTTTACCCAGTTCAACACCCCGACCCCCCCCCCAAGTACTGTTGCGCTCCCAGCCACACTAGAGTCCCCAAAGTTTCTCTCATCAACCAATTTTGGCCTAGAGCGCAACATTTGGCTGCCCTCAGTTGATCCAATTTGTACTTTACCCAGTTGAACACCCCGATCCCCCCCCCCCCTTCCCAACACCCCCCCAAACCACCCACCATGGTCACCCCAATAATTGAGATGCCGGACGAGCCGTAGACCGCCATGCATGTCGACGAGCCCGACCACCATAACCCTGCACCTCGAGCCGACATGGCGGCCAAACTCTTGCTGGGGGATGCCATTGATAGGATCCCCCTTCGTAGGACAGGCACATCCGATAAAGTCGACAGGACCACACTTAAGCAGGCAGTGTGCGAGAAAATTTGAGCAACGTACATGGCCCGCCAGGCCTATGAACAACATGCCGCCCTAGCAGCAACCAGAGCCTCCTCGCCTACAGCACAGCCCCAAATGCCCGACGACCACTGGCGCGACCTCTAGACAAAGCTGGAGCAGCACGACGCCCGAGTCAAGGGTATCGAAGACGAGCTCCGTCAGCTCCGGGCCTCCGACTCCAAGCTCTTGAAGAAGCAGCTAGCAGCAGAGAGGCAGAGAGTCTCAGCCCTGGAGACCGAGGTGCAGCAACTTCAGGACGACCTCAGACTTGCCCACACAGAAAGACACCGGGACAAGGAACGGGTTGATGTCCTGCAAGCAACAGTTGCTGAGCTATCATCCAGAATGGACAGCATGGCCTCGGCCAACCGAGCCTTCCAGGACGAAATACAGTCCACCTTGACACAGCTAAGGTCTAGAATTGAAGAAGAGTCCGCCACCCAAGAGAGACGCCACAGGCCGGCCTCAGACATCACGGATGGGGATTTGCGATAAGCACTCGCCACAATCCACAGCGTGACTGGCGAGGTGCGTGAATTGCGGGCCATGGTCATTGAACAGGGCAAGAGTCTCCACAGGAGCACATGCTCTGCTAACGCAATACGGGAACACCATAAAAGACCACGGCACACGGCTGTGATCATTAGAGGAATGGAAGCAGCAACTGCGTGTTGAACCGCCACCTGGGCCATGCCAAGAGGTCCCGCCTGCACCCAACCGGGAGGCCGCAACAGCACACCACCTCATGGGCTCTGCCACAGCACGCCCTGGAGAGGGTGGGCGCTTCAGGGAGCACAACCCAAGAGGACGTGGAGACCAAGGAGCGTAGATGAAGACGGCACAATGTTGTGATACGCGGCCTCTCAAAGTCCGACCTGGAGGACTTGCAGGAGCGCATATCGGCCGACATCCTCAGCCACATGCGGCTCTCCACCACAATGCGCATTTCTCAAGCCAGATGGCATGGGCCGCCTCGCCAGGACCGGCCACGCCTAGCCATATTCACAGTCGCAGACGCTAAGGTCCAGGACGAGATCCTACGGCGGGGCCCGAAGCTGAAGGGTAATTCCATTTACGTCAGTCGGGACCTCACTCCCGAACAGCAGATGCAGTGTGGGAGGGAGCTCCACCGCATCAGAGATGCCGGGACAAGGAAGGAGTCAGGAGGTGTTCCTGCGCCTGCCAGTGCCAGAACGGCTAATTACACACCCTCGGGTCGGGCAGCACAGCCCTCCAGACAGCTGACACACACACTCCATCACCGGCAAAATAGGAATTGTGCCTTAAGATGGTTTCCTGGAATGGTCGGGGGTTCCGCTGACAGAAAGGCGATAGTTTGAATTCCCTTGCTCAGGGAATGGACATCATCTTCCTCATGGAGACGTGGGAACATGTGACGTTCCAGGTATTTATACGGGTATAAATACTGACACGTCACCCTAGATACGGCCTAGGGGTACTAACATT
>JAANSK020209424.1:0-14410 GCA_011763485.2 Isoetes engelmannii
GCGGGATGCGGACCTGGCTCGCCTCGCACCCCGCGAAATAGCCTGCCCCTTAACATTATCCCTATCTAAGGAAACCTGTTGTTATATGAAATGCGAATAGGGAGCGCGTTTTGGCCTGGCAAGGCGCCATGGTAGCCAGCTACCCCTGCCAGGCTCAGAATGCGCTCCCTATTCACACTTCCACAACTTCAAGGAAAGATTCGGTGATGATGCTTCAGCTTTTGATCTCAGCTCAGGTTTTTATGCTTCGGGGTTTGATGCTTCAGGTTTTGAGTAAGATGATCCAGTGATGCTTCATCTATGGCGATGGTTTCAGGCTTCAGGCTCTTACAAATTTCAAGCTCTTGCACATTTCAGCTATGGCGATGCTTTAGCTGCGCAGGCAATTGGGCCCAAACGGACGTGACAGAATGGTGTAGCGACTTGTCATTCTGGGATACAATGGTTGCCACATGGCAGTCCAAAACATTGGAGCATAAACAAGAACAGCGACCAACTTTCCTTGACCCCCCATGCTACGCTTATGGTACTGTAAAATAGAAGCATTCCACGTGGCAAATTGATAGCCTCCAACTTACATACACATACAGGTTGTTGCATTTGCCTTTTACTATAAAGTTTGACGGGGATAGCTTGTCAAGCTGCCACGTATAAGAAGAAAACCAACGTACCAGTAGAGGGATTTCTTTGTCCACTTAATTCTCGTGTTCACCCCATCTTCCGGAGCTCCGTTAGCTCCATCAATCATGCCCACACTAGCCGCACCGCCTTACTGGGCACTCCCTTTTCACGAAAATGGAGCTCATAGGTATAATGTGCCTTGTGGAATAAGGAAAAGCAGAAGACGCCAGTCAGAAACAAAATATTCTCTTGATCTGGGTTCTTCTACTTGGCATTGGAATAAAGAAAAGCAGCAACCTGGTTCTCTTACAAGCTTTGACAGGTAGGAATCAACGCTATCACATTGTATAATGTTAAGTTAGTATAATATTTTATTCGATTATGTGCATGGTTTTGTGTTTAGCTATTACGAGTACTCAAATTTAAATTTAAATACAATTTCAGTTTGTGTACGTGAACGGTATTAGTCAGCATTGTTTCTTTCTCTGCTGTTTTGACTGATCCTAATCTTTTGTCTAGTTATGCATTTAGAAACAGACGTATATTATGGAACTAGTTCCTATATCACTTTCAAAATAATGATGCACTATCACTGAGATCTTCTCCTTTGTATGTTGTTAGGGAAGCTGGATTATGGAAGCCTATTTCACCAATGACCAGGACAAAGGTAGGATTATTTATAAGGAAACTATTTTGGTTATACAGACGGTTATACAGATGGTTATACAGATGGTACAATATATTAACTTCTTTATAGTGCAGATTTTTGCAGAAGCGGTGCCAACCAAGAATGAGGTAACAACCTCATTTGTGCATCTGGATTCATCCTGTACATGATTCATAATAGAGTTGAATCCCAGGAATGTGGGCAAACTACCAGCTCATTTTAGAGAGATAGTAGCTCATAGCATTTCATGAAAGTCGTCCTTGGAGATCAAAACCCTCAAGGATTTATTATCCCTTTTATTAAACATATCAAAAATATAACAATGTTTTCTCGTTGACTAATATTGTATTTTCACTAATGCTAGTTTTATGTCTGCCTTTCAGGTTCCTTCACCTAATAAGCAACAGCATGGTTTCGAAGTTTCATGTGGACAGCCATCTCCACTTGGTGTCTCAAAGCTTGAGAATGGTGTAAATTTTTCCCTCTTTTCAGAGCATGGAACATCTGTTACTCTTTGCTTGTAAGTATAGGTCTACTGAACAATCTTTGCTTCTTGTAAAACCTTACAGCTAAAGTGTCCTAGGTTAACAGATGTGTAGATCAGCGCACTACATGGGAATTCACATTGGATCCTCAAACAAATAAGAGTGGCAACATATGGCATGTTTGCGTTGAGGTAAACCTTTTAATTGGGGTGCAATTGCAGGCATCACATCTTTGCTTTGCTTGGGGCAGAGTTTAACTATGGTGGCATCTTATATTGTGCCTGAAATTTCATCCTCTCGTCTCTTGTATCCACTTGAGTGGTTCGTATGCTCCAACTATTAAGATGAAATCTGAATTTGCAATGAGCAACAGTGCAATGTTTTCCATGTTTTACAAGACAAACTGCCTCCTTCTGTAGTTGCGGGATTGTCTTTTGTTTTGGGGAAGTGTCTATACCCATTGCAGCCAGATCAATGAATTGTTTCTGATTTCCAATGAATAATAGTGCCATGTCTAACTGCTTCCTTATGTAATTGTGGGATTGTCTTTTGTTTTGGGGAAGTGGGGAACCATTCCAGCCAGATCAAAAGCTTAATCATAATTGTTTAGCATCCAATAGCTACCTTAATTTGCATGATTCAAGAGATTACTGATTCATCGGCGTTTCTCTTTTCTGTAGCTGCCTTAAACAGCTTCCTGGAAAGGCTGATGATTTGCTTAGAACTTCTCACAGTTTTTTTTCCACGATTCTGTTGCTGTTTTACCCACTTTATTTATATTTATCTACATATCACCTACAAAAGGGGTTTCTGTTCATTGTTATTCTATCATAATATGCAGAACTTGCCATTGAATGGGGTCCTTTATGGGTATAAAGTCGATGGCCCAAAGGGATGGGACCAAGGTCACCGGTATGACAAATCCAAGATATTAGTGGATCCTTATGCTAAGCTTGTGGATGGCCGTCGACATTTTGCTGATGCTCAAAGGAAACTTTCACCATTTTGGGGAACTTACAGTTTTACTAGCAACAAATTTGATTGGGGCGATGACGCAAAGCGCACACCAATACCAGAGGTATTGAAAGATTTTATTAGCTTGGTAGGCTATCAATATAGTAACTCATCATGCCAGTTCTCTACAGAAAGATCTGGTGATCTACGAGATGAATGTTCGGGCATTTACAGCAGATAAGTCTTCTGGATTGGATGATGGGCTTAGGGGCAGCTTTTCTGGTGTTGTATCTAAGGTTTGGAATTTTATATTGAAAAGTTGTGCCTATGTATTGGAACCATTCTTTTAAATTCAGTTATATTTTCTAGTTGTATATTTCTACCTATTAAAGATCACTTTGTGCCAATCTATTGGAATTGTACATCTTAAATTGAGTTGGATTTACTAGCTGTTGTTTACTTTTACAAATTAAAGATCAGTTTAGTGCTCATATAAATCCGTATGGCAGATCCCACATCTGCTAAAGCTTGGAATAAATGCTGTGGAACTCCTGCCAGTCTTTGAATATGATGAGTTTGAGTTTCAAAGGAGGCCAAATCCACGTGATCATATGGTAGGCATTCTAAATAACGAAATTTCGAATGACCTGGCAATTTGATATAAGGACTTATCCATTTGCATCGAGTCATTGACAGTTGAACACATGGGGATATTCATCTTTAAATTTTTTTGCACCAATGAGCCGATATGCAAGTAAAGGTGGTGGTCCAGTTCAAGCTTCATTGGAGTTTAAGGAGATGGTAAAAGCTTTTCATAAGTCAGGAATTGAGGTATGCTCAATTTGTTTAGTGAGTGCTTTTGTAGCTTAGTTTTCTGTACATAAGGGTGTACTTGTTTGGCCGTCAAAGATCATCCCATCGTAGCTTCACGCATCATTTAGTTTTACTGTATGTGCTTGTTAAGATTAGACAAATAGACTATTATAAGCAGGGGATACAGGTACTCATACATTTCCAACTGAGAAAATTATGATGGGCATTCATAATGCACCAACAAAGATATTTTGCACGTTGCAATGCCATCAGTTGATTTTTATGGGTCGGATTTAGTACTTTTTGCAACACAGGACCATTTTCAAATGTAACCTTTAAAAGTATGAAATATTGTCAGAAGCGCAAATGAATCACAGAATTTAAACTGAATTTCTTTCCCAATTCACCCGTATCAAAGCCTAACAATCTTCCCTCCCAAAATAATGAACCAATTCATTTTCCAAGGTCCTGTGAAATCATGATATGATTGGCTGTAAGGTATCTGCTGGCATTATGATGTTAGGGCAACGTGACATTGCTGTTGCATGGGTTCAGCTAGCTATTTCATAACCTTTTCAGTTTTTGAGATTGTTATGAAAGTATCCAATAATTGCAAAAAGCACTTATTAGATGGTTTATAAGGTGATTGATGCTATTCATAATTGCATTACCGCAACAAACCACACATCAAAGACAACATGGGAGAGGTCACATTACCTCTGGAATTCTCGATCAGAGAGTGGTTGGACTGTTACTGTTAAGTCTGGAAACGATGCTATTGCAAGAGCAGGTGACCACGATGTCCAACCAAGCCATGCAGGAGGGTTTTCTTTGCATTGGTTCTGAGGATATAGATGTATCAAGTTACTAGTGAACTTTCTTTGCCTGCCAAGCTATTGCCTGAGTCATTTGGTCGAGAATCATAAGCACTTTGTACGTTAAATTGGATACAGGATAGACCATGGACACATGAATTTAGGTTTTGCAGGAGGGTTTTCCTTGCACGAGTTCCAAGGATATAGATATAGCAGTCAACTATTGAACTTTCTTTCCCTGCCAATGCATTTGCCTGTGTATTTGGAGGACAATCATAAGTGCTTTATGCTTCAAGTTGATAAGGGACAGACCATGGACATGATACAGCCCATCATTGATTATCAAATTTATGCATGTAAGGGAGTATGTTGGAATGGATCACCCGCTCTGTTTGGCATTTTCATTCCCAATGGTTACAATAACTACATATACTATTTATGATCATTCTCATATCTCTTAATAGCTGCCAGTGGGATTATGGCAACCACACGTGGCCTTGTTTGAGACCTTTGTTAGGCTTCATGAGCCGTTGGATACATGATTACTGCTTCTCAGTCAGCTCCTCCAAGGCTTCAACTTCTTCAAGCGAAGATGTCTAAAAATCTTATTTACAGTCTGATCTCCTGCTTATATAGTAGTGGTCAGTATAACTTGGCAATATGAAGTAGTTTGAAGGCATTACCATATTCAAGAAGGTTGGCACCATTTTTCTGATACTGATAAACATCTTACCCAAGTACTAGATTAGTTGAGTGTTTTACACTGCTTCAACAACGCGTAACGATGTAGGCTGTTATGAAACATTCAAATATGACAATGAAATTAAATTGGATTATGGCAATGAAACATTCAAATAAATTGATTGCATTGATTTTATCCTTCTTGAGGATCTGGCACTACAATCTTCTCCGTCACCTATGTTTCATGCTGAGTTTCCTGAGGATTTTGTTGGCAACATTCCAATTATATGTGCCTTTTCTGTTCTTTACATTTTGTGCATGCTATACACTTTTTACATGTGAAACTTATTCAGAAGTGTCTCGTTGCTATTCCTTTCCTTGCTCAGGTTATACTGGACGTGGTATATAACCATACAAATGAATCTGATGATGAACACCCATACACTACGTCTTTTAGAGGGATAGACAACTTGGTGCGTTCATCTGTTGACATTTTTGTTTTAGATCCGTCTTAATCATTTCAGATGTATATCAATGTATGCAGGTATATTACATGGTTGATACGAAGAGCTATATCCAGCTTCTAAATTTTGGGGGATGTGGTACTGTCAAGATTGTGTATCTGTCTATAAAATATGAACATAGATATAAGGTCATATTTTTGTTTTGCGTTCTATGTCCGTAAGTAATTAGATTCTCTCTGCAGGTAATACTTTTAATTGTAACCACCCTGTTGTGATGGAGCTCATTTTGGACAGCCTTAGACATTGGTATTCTTTCTTGTGCTTCAGGATTTTAAACAAAAAGTACGACATTCTAATTACTCCATTATTTGTAGGGTTACTGAGTACCATGTTGATGGCTTCCGTTTCGATCTAGCAAGTGTCCTTTGCCGTGGTGTAAATGGTGAACCATTATCAGCTCCTCCACTGATACGGGTAAAGCAGTAACATTTGTTCTCATGTCTATTTTAACTGGAGCAGCATTCTCCTCAGAATTCAAAGCTTAATAACATCATTGCAGGCGATTGCAAAGGATCCTGTGCTGGAAAAATGCAAGCTCATTGCAGAGCCATGGGATTGTGGTGGATTATATTTAGTTGGAAGGTTTCCAAATTGGGACAGGTACTTATTGACTTTATACGTTTGTGATTTGAGCGGTAATAGGTGGATGAAGCTGAAAATTGGATGTTGAACACCAATAGAGACTAATTATAGGATAAAGGAGGTCAGAATCCTGTTATATTCCCTGCATTGGTCTCCAATTCAGGCTTTGGCCCTCGACCTTGTCCATTTGCGTGGATGAACTGAAAAATGGGTGTCAAGTACAAACGAGACATCCCTGCATTTATTTTGGTTGATCAGGCATTGGCCCTTCGACCTTGTCCATTTGCACCTCTCATCATGGCCGTTTGGTCTCTAAACCATTTAGTTTGTTGCACAAAATCTTCTTTCATTACTCGTTGTGCTGCTGATGGTCACACCATGGCTACTGGAGAATGTGGCTGCCATGCAGCTAGTGAACTGAGTGTTTGGAACATCCATTTTGCTACTTCATCCCAAATCTGTGGTGGTAGTTTTAAGGGCTCGGCTTTACCAAGTACCTTTAACATCATTGATATTGAGATGCAATCCAAGAAGATAAAGTAAATTTGAGCTCATTTGTTTCCATGATGATCTGATGTCATTTGCCAATTCAACATGTCCGTGCAATTCTATAGAAGCTTCCGCAATTAACAATTGGTTCTTTATGATAACATCTTATCATTCTGTATTAGGTGGGCTGAGTGGAATGGCAGGTACAGAGATGATATTCGACAGTTTATTAAGGTTTGTGTCTTTTCATTCTTAATCATGTACAGTTGGTAGTTGCATGTACATGTGCCTGCCTTTTTCATGGATAAAACTTCTCTTTCCTGATCTGGAAATTGAAAAAACATTATGCTGGGTGGTCCCTTCATTATGACCTGACAACATTATGTGCTGTGGTCTAAGAATTAGAAATAAGAACTAAAATTGAACAAAGATGGTAAGAAAATAAAGATAAGGAGGAACATGACCGATCCAACTAACTTCTCAATTGAGCAAAAATCAGTGCACATAGCCATTAGAACCATGTCATTGAGTGATGATGTTACAGAATCTCACTCATGTATGATACATTTGTTGTCTTTCTAAGCATGTTGTGGACTTTATCATTGCTTTAGCCATCAAATGCAGGGTAAGCTGACCTCCCGAGCTGAAGAAGAAAAATAACCTTGCATGAAACTTCTGTTGACTTTATCTTTCGAAGATAAACAGAACCCAACCTAGTTGCTAGGCAAGAGACTACCTTCGAGGCATTCTTTGGGGATCTATTCTACCCTTTCAATGATAGTATGTATTTATCCTGATCTGTACTAGCACTAGTCACATTCGAGGAAGAAAAACCTTAGCTTTGCTTCATCCTCGCAATGCATCTGAAGTTTGGTGAGAGAACTTCCTCTCCACTCCTCCTTCCCAATGAGAGAATTTACACTGTTGCCAGGGCCAAAAAGAGCTGCAACTTGTGAGGCAGTAATATTCGTTTCACCGAACAGCCTTCCTTGGGCCAACCTCCAACCGCCCTAGTTTTTTCTGGAGTCTAGATTTAAGAGTGGCAGTCTAGATATGGTAGAAATTGTGATGCTATCTTCTGTCAATAACAAAGGGCTGGAAATTGTCAGACCAGGGAATTACCAGCTAACTAGGGCAACTCATACACCTTAGGAAGCACTCTGCATGAGCTTTCCAACGAGCTAAAGATAGTAAAGATTTGACACTGGAGCTTGAAGCTATGAGCCATAACCGCCTTCTTCAGCTGCCATCACAGTATACTATTTCTCGTGAATCACATGCTTTGTTAATAAATTATAGACATTATGGAATGGTGTTACCGCACAGACAATCTAAATGTAAGATCCATGCAGCATCAATTTTGCATCAGATCATATCATATGTTAGACCACTCCAGATGGTGGCACCACCTCCTATCAGATTCCCACCTCTCATTAACCCTCCTTTCCAATGCTACCCCTGCCCCAGATTCTTATTCTCCCTCCTCTTCCTCCTCACCCTTTACCATCTATCAATTTGCCACTTCCTCCACGCCCTCCACCATCATCATCATATATGTTCGCTGTCTATTTCAAAGTAGATGCTAATGCTTTAAATCTTTCCTACTGGAAGGTAATTTTTATGATATTGGGGTTTTCCCCCAGATCCTTATCTATGTAACTTTCTTATATGATTAATATTAACTCTCTTTTGAGTTTCCTTGGTCAACTAGGTGGCTCCTGGTAAAAGTTGTTATTTTTGGGGTGCTCGGTCAGCTTGGTTACTGCTCGTAGAAAAAGTTGCTATTAGGTGGTCAACTAGGTGGCTCCTAGTAAAAGTTGTTATTTTTGGGGTGCTCGGTCAGCTTGATTGACTTTGTGGAAAAGGTGATATCCTGGGATGCCAAAGCCTCACTTTGAGGGAAAAGTTGCTATATGTTATTTGGTTACTGCTCGTAGCAAACGTTGCTAGGCATTTGGTCATCTTGGTTGACTTTCAAAGTTTTGGGAACAAAGCTTGCTGTCCTGGGCATATAATCAATAGTCACATTTGATCCAGCTAAGCCGGTCCAGTTGACTTCGGGGCAGGAGTTGTTTATTTCAGATGCCTGGTCATCTTGATTACTTCGAGATGAAAGTTGCTACATTTGGATGTTTAATCAGCGTAATATATGTGGGCTACTCCTTCAGAATGACAAGCTTAATCATGCAGTCCTCGCAGGATGTCAGGATGGCCTGCAACGGTCTTTAAATCATTGTACGATACTTGTAAAACAACTTAGGCAGCCACTGCTGCAGGCTATTGCCTTCAGCTTGCCTTTGACATGAACACTTTCTTCTCTTGGGTTTTTCCTTTGCATTTTGAATAATGAAGCTGAGTATTCCTACACTTCCTGTTCCGATCCATTCTCTTTTATTCTGAATCTCATCTAATGTGAACTTGATTCCAAGGACCTCTTGAGATTTTGAATTTCAAGCATGGAATCGAACGACCCATACCTTAGGAAGCCAATATCCTTACCAACTTTCCAAGGATGCAAGATTGTGAACTTGATTCCCTCCTGTGTTTTATAGTTGGCTCTCTGTTTGTTTATACTTGCTGGAGCAGAACCTTTCTCTTGCAGGTGCTAGATTATATTAATGTAATCTTGCATCCCAGTCGTCCGCTTTATGTTTCATTGATTAACTGCTGTCTGATAACCTTCTACCATATACATGATTTTCCCCCTGGAATGTGCTATAGGGTCTGAGTTACACGTCCTTAAGTCAGCACATGTCAAGCCTTTTTTAGATGATATAGTGTCTTCTCATCAATATGTGGATCAGAAGCTTGTTCTGTTTTTTTCTGACACACTTGAAATTGAGTAGTCTAGGTTTGAAGGCAGCTGCAATCAGCCCATGCCACATATGTGATAGGGCAACATGCTAGGGAAGTAGTAGTCTAAAATCAGTGCAACCACTCATGGGTACCCCCTAGGCCATGGTGTTTATGTTCGAATACAGAAACATTAAGTTTGGAAGGGAAGTCTATGCGTACGATTTACATGCTTCTGCCATTGTTTTTTGTGTGCCTGAAGGGCAAATCCTAGGGGTATAGGTTGAGGAATTTGCATGTTCCAGCATCTTCCATACGATATGCTAATTGGAAGATTGGGATGTGCGCTGGAGCTATGGAACTCATCAGACTGTCACGATTAGGAATTTTCTTGTTTCCATGTTCTGGCCATTGGGGAAGAAATCTCGGATATCTGTGATTGAATAATTGCATTTGCATATCCAGAACGATTTTGATGCTTGGGAAAGGGATGCAGAGGAGGGAGAAGAAAAAAGGAGGGAAATTGGAGGCGAGTTCAAACATGTGGTTGTAGAATGCAAGCAAGAAGTTGCTGGATTCAAGGAAAAAAGGAGATCTGACCCAATTCATGGCCTTGTGTATGCAGAATGGTGCAACAACTAAGAAGGGAGGGAAAAGCTCCAAGTAAACCGCAAAAGGACCGGATTTAAGAACCCAATTCTAAAGAATTAGACAAATTTAAGAAATTTTGGATTGGTCAACAGCCGCATTGGAATCTGTCAGGCAGGCAGGCTATGTGTAGAGGACTCCATCAGAATCTAGTTTTATAAGCACAAATAAGAGCTGGAAACAAAAGTATGGATTAAACCAAGGATTTTGAAGAAAAATTGTGTGTTAAAAAGAGGCAAATAAACTGGATATGCGTGTATGGGCTCCATGTGCTTAGCAGGCTGACATAGCCACCGGATTTGAGCTTTCCTTCATTTTTTTGTTGCAAGATAGAATAGGGACAAAATTGCTCTGAAGCAATTGGAGGGAAAAGAGGGGAATGGGAGGGAAAGGAAAAACAATTCTTTGAACTGGCCAAAGACCATGGCATATGCAATCACTGATAGCTTCAGGTTAGACAGCAGTGCAAATCTTGAGTGCCAAGGATCTTCTTTCTATAAACAAATACTACATCTGAGTAACTTAATATTCAGCCTCTAGATTACAGCAAAGTTTTGCAAATCTTGACCCGAGAAATCCTTGCCAAAGTTCCTAATAGCAGTATTTTAAACCTTCAAATTTCTGCACCATAGTTCACCATAGCAAGAAGTCTTCAAGAAACTCCTTAAAGAAGCTTATATTATCTGCATGCTTCTCCAAATCAAATGGTGATACTCTTTAACGCATACAAAATGCAGGCCTTGGCCACTCATCTATGATAAGTTAGTTCAGCCCCACCTATATGCTCTTGTATGGACTTGAATGAGAGGGACAATTGAGCTATTTGTTAAATGATTTTGTTTTCCCCTTGGCAAGCAAGCTCTAGAAGTCATGGCAAACAGTGAACGCTAATCATCACCTAGTCCTTGAGTTCCCCAAGCAGTTGTCATTCGATTTTTTAATGTTTCGGGATTGTGTACTACTGTGTTGTTTTTTAGCTGATGTTGTTGTTGGAACTGATCACTTCAAAATCATTATCTACAGGGGGATCCTGCAATGAAGAGTGCATTTGCAACTCGTGTTGCTGGATCAGCTGATTTGTATAATGTATATCATCTCTCTTCAATTTTTCATAATACTTCCTTCATTTAACATGACAGTACATTTTAGAAATTTGTATAACTCTAATGGCAGTAGTTGGACAGAATAATCAGCGGAAACCATATCACGGCGTGAACTTTGTTGTAGCTCATGATGGATTCACTTTATACGATCTTGTAGCATATAATACAAAGGTACAGGTCCTTGTTGAGTAGGAACTTATCAGGTGATTTGGAAGGGCAAAAACTTGATACGCACTCATACAATTTCACTTGCAGCATAATAATGCGAATGGTGAAGGTGGCAAAGATGGAAGCAATGATAATCTGAGCTGGAATTGTGGTGCTGAAGGTAGTTCTTCCTGAATGCAGTGTACTATTGAATAAAAATTAAAAGCTATATTTTCATATTTATAGGTGAGACAAGCGATCCAGCAATCAATGGCCTACGAAGTCGCCAAATGAAGAATTTTCATTTGGCTTTGATGCTTTCTCAGGTAGTTTTCTGCTGATAATTAATTAACAGATTATTTAGATGTTGAATAGAGTTTCTAAACGGCCATTATTATTTGGTTTTCAGGGCACACCAATGATAGTATCGGGAGATGAATATGCACATACTCGTTTTGGAAACAATAATTCATATGGCCATGACAACTTTCTAAATCATTTCCTTTGGAATGAAGTAAGATGAAATATGCGTCAGATCATGTCGCTTTATTCTGTCAAGTCTCAAACTGTACTTATAGTAGATTGTTACAGCTGGAGAAAAAAAGAGAGTCACACTTTGACTTCTTCGCAAAAGTCGTCAAACTACGGCGCAAACATCCACTTCTTGGCCGTGATAAATTTCTAACAGATGTATAGTCTTTAATCCCTTGTTTCTAGTTTCATTGATTTTGCTCCACTGTTATTCATGCCGAGCTCTATACAATTGTTTGTCGTTTGCTTGTTAATCTGTTCTCAGGAGGATGTTACTTGGCATGAGGATAACTGGCACCATCCGGACAGTAAATTTTTGGCGTTCACGTGAGTACTTGAGTACATTGGCTTTCTGCTAGCAATTCTGTAAGGCACATTTTAAAACGAGTCTGGACCCTTGCAGTTTGCATGAAGGTAAGTTAGGTGGGGGAGACCTCTATGCAGCATTCAATACGCACGATTACTTTGTCAATGTATCATTACCACAACCACCAGCTGGAAAGCACTGGCTTCGTTTGGTAAGTTCTCTAAGATTGTTCTTTATATTCATACTGAAACATATACATATTTATTATGAACTGTGCAGATTGACACTAATCTTCCTGCACCGAATGACTTTGTCGAAGATGGAGTCTCAGGTGTTCAAGGCCAATATAATGTAGCTCCTTATGCTTCTATTCTTCTTATCGCAAAGTAGCAGACACTGTTCAAAGTGGTGGCAGTTTAGCCTTCGAACATGTACGATTGAATTATATATATCCAATGTAATATAGAGTGGCCTAGGCGATTTAGCTCTTACATGTAAACATATTCACATTTTTTACTGGAATTTAGATGTTCGTAGTTAGCACCTTGTCTTTCAGCAGGTTGTAACCATACATTATAGTCAGAATAGGAAATGCATTGGGAATGCCATGGAAGCTGTGGAGTGGATTTCTTCAAGAACAAACAGCGTTTGAACAAAGTGAGAGAAGCATGGTTAATTCTTTCCAGGACGAAGTTAAGGGAAGGTGGCCATCTTTAGTTTGACAAAAGCCTGATCTGCCTAACTTACAGCTGCCCCAAGTGCCAATGAAACATGCTGATGCCTTTTTTTGTTTTCAGAATCCAATCTCCTGCACCAAGAAATTTCAACTCAAAGCAAGACAGGTTCCTTGGTGGTGATAGCAATGCCCTTATGGGTCATAGGATTTTGGGGAGGTGCCTGCCCTTTGTGGTGTGTTGATTGTGTGTGCAAGTCAAAGCTATGTGGGTTTACGAACCAGCCAAGCATGGTTAAGGAATGTTCCCCGTTGGGTTTTAGCATGTCTCTCTTGGTGAAGTACCAGACCATATATGGTGCAGCTACTGCAGATTCATGGTGCCATATATATCACCCATGTGGAGCAATGACACCTTGATAGTGCAATAGATGACCTTGATGGTGCAATAGACCACCTAGATGGAGCATGGTGCTCCTCCTTGAGAGCAAGTTGCAGATCCGTATGAAGGCAGTTCTTGCTCTGTTTGGATTTAGGGCAATGCGATTCCGATGGAGGCGCCAGATTTCGCCCTCGCCATCAACGCGGCTACGGCTATGGCGCACACCGCTGGAGATACATTTCTGGAGCTCACAGTGTTGGTCAGGGAAGATCTAAAAGATGTGAGTTGTTTTGGCGTTCTTTACTTTCCGTCACGATTCCTCACGCTGTGTATTGGAAAGGGGTTTCCGTCGCCAGAGCCCTGAGTACAGGCGCCCATGGAAGTAGCCTTTGGGGAAAAGGGGGTGCTATGCATGCGTATCAGTTCGCCTTGTTATTCCCGGAACAGAGCAGAACGGATTCACCAAAGTAGTCCAAATTTCTGAATCTGATCCTCTGCTTAACGCCGCTAATGTTTCAATCGGGGTTTTGGGTGCCATTTCTCAAGTAACTTTCAAATTAGAACCCATGTTTAAGAGATGGCTTTCTCTGGAAGTTCGTTCCGATGAAAATCTGGAAACAGAAATCCAATCCTTTGCAGAGAAGTTTGAATTCAGAGGCATAATGTGGTACCCATCTCTGAACAAAGCTCTGTTCTGTTTGGATAAAACGGTTCCGGTAGATACAGCGGGCTATGGAGTAAACAAATACAGAGGCTTCCAGCACATGCAAGAACAGAGGAGCAAAATATCCGCAAGAACAGAGGAGCGTTGGACGCAAACAGAAAAGAAAAATGAAAAAAACACGTGGATGGAATTCATAGGTGCCATGTGGTTTACGTCCGGTAGCCTGCTGGTAGTTGCAGGTTTCCGGCGGGGAACCGGCAGGCTACCAGACACATACCCCCTTGAATGAAAATAAAATATAGGACATAGGCAAGGCACACTATATGCCATACCCAGCCAAGCTCTCGTAGTTGGGGAAAAACAGGCTGTTAATAAAAAGAGAGTAATTATCTTAACTAGGAACCAACCAGCAAAGGTATCAGGACGAGGGGTTAAGAAGGGGTTAATCCCCCTTGCCTGTTTATCTAAGCCATAACAGGTGAGCAAAAGGGGGATTAACCCCTTTAACCGGCAGGCTTCATCTCAACTGTA
>JAANSK020209535.1:0-14409 GCA_011763485.2 Isoetes engelmannii
CTTACCCAACATTAGTACCCCTAGGCCGTAGTTGGATGTATTCAAGTGACGTGGCATGTCTGATACGGTATTTATACCCATATACATACATGGAACGTCACACATAGTGCTTTGGCACCTTGTTAATACAAAATGATGATTTGGCCTTAAAGATACCATGTGTTCAATGCAAAAGATGATTAGCCTTAAGGCTATCTTATGCTCAATAAAAATGATATTTGGAATAGCACCCAATACAGTCATTATTAGTGCTTCAATTTTGGTAGTCAGTTTAAGAATTCGAGCATGGAGGCATAGAAGAATCTATATGATAGGGTTTTCTACTCCAGAGAGGATCTCTACTATACATGATGCTTCTTGAGCTTGGCAAGATTGCTTGTCATTTTCTTATTTGATACAAGAAGATATCTTGAGCCACATATGCTTAACTAAACAAAAGGTTATCCTCCGCAGGAAATAATTGAGTTCTATTTTTCTATATAGAGGATCTGGCAAGAGCCATCAAGGCAGAAGGGAGACGAGCCGTCCGCGGCCATCCACTTACAGAAGCAGTCTACCGGTTTCACAACCTAGTTGGTTCATGTCCTTCTCGAGACAGATATTAATCTTCTGGCAGAGTGATTTTTGTTCATTAGCTTTCACGATCCCCAGGATATTATTGTATGCTATGTGAATTTTCCATTCCTTGTTGAGGCAGGTGGGCATCAAGGATTGTAGAGCACATAATGTAAGAAGTCTAGGTATGGTGAACTTAAGGCTTCAAGATCAACTTGTAGCAACAGAAGTGACATTTCTTCACAACTGAAGAGACGAATAGGTTCCCATAATAGCAAACAATCATGTCGGACCTGCAAAGAATGAATCAAAGTCACATTCCAAGAAAAATAATAGTTCCAAAAAAGGTCATTTTTTCACCTTCATGGTGATGGTTCCCTAACATGATGCCAATCGAGATGTGCACCAGTCTTCAAGGAATGATGCCATATGCATTCCCAAATGGAGTGCTACACACATCAACTCGGAGACCTACCTATCCAATAATAGTGATAAACCATACCCTTGATGGTGATACTGCACTAAAGAGATGATCATGCACTATACAAATGGTGAGTGTAGTCATATTAATGGAGCAGGATATATTCCAATGGTGCATTGGATGGAGGTGAATGGTATACGATAAACTACTATAAACATCTCAATCACAACTCATATGCAATCAAACCAGTAAGACAAAGAAAAAGTTAACTAACAACACCACCTTTTCATTGCTCAAAACTACATCTTTCCATTGATCATATTTCATCAATTCAAAACATGATACTTTAGTTAACATCTGAACCAGCTGCCATTAGTTGAGAAACTGTTCAATCAAATATAATTGAAGAAAAGAAGTTACCAACAATTAAAGAAATGATTTAGCACTCAAATCCCTAGGCTCTGAAGATGGTCATTTGCTTCAGCCCTATACAATTCATTCAAGCCCTTCAATTTCCTACCATGGCAGACCGATTCACTTCGGCTGCTTTTTGGTTGGCTTCTCCCATGAAATGCATCCGGATCTGTCCAAATTTTCCAAGGAGATGGTCATTCTGAGCCATTACTAGTGTCTTGCTCCCCAACATTTTCACTATGTGGTTGAATGACATTTGTAGGTGGATAGATCTTCTTTCTCTGCAGTTCATCCCCAAAAACAGATATGAGTTTCTTCCATGAACAAGGTAATATTTGGTAAGCTGAATCTGGGAATTGACTATCTGCAAATCCTGCATGGCAACATCTTCAGGTGATTGACTGTCTTGCATGGCTGGATTCCAATTATCTGCCTCAGCCTCACCCTCTACATCATCCATGTATTTACATCTCTCTACAATAGAAGGTTCAAACCTGATTCCAACTTCTAAATTTACAAATCTTTCACGAACCTGTGGTTGTTCATTCCTATTGTGTACATGCCTAGTATTTTCTGAATTTCATGGTTAGTAATTGACTTGTACCTCATTGCCAACTTGTTCCAATTCAATAGAATTCTCCCCAGCTTGTTCAATCAATTCTGCTCCACTCTCTTCGCTTGACAAGTCTTCATACTCCATCATTCTTCTTACATCCTTTCGGCTTAGATCTACCCTCAACATAAGTTTCTTTGTCCACAGCTGCCCTCTCAGAAGTCAATCTCTTTGTCTCTTCTCTAACTCTTCTATTTTCCTCCTTTCTCAATTTTTCCTACTCTCATGCTGCCTTCTTTTCTGCTGCAACTTTTTTCTTCCCCTCAATCTTCTGCTGCTTCAATTTCTCAGCCTTCTCATATTTTCTTTGGTGCTCGATTCTCATCAAAATAACTTCATCATGGCTGATGTAAAGTTTATTTCTGATTTCTAAAGGCAATCCTCCTCCTCCTCCTCCTCCTCCTCCTCCTCCTGTTGTCTCAGCCACATTTTGAACTTGCATTCCTAGGACAATCATTCAATGATATCTAAACAAATGATAACAATAAGGACAAAAGAATTTTATTGCCAATTGCAGGAATAATTCTTTTAACTAAAGCATGATCCAAACGTGAATATCAAACCTGAACTTTTTTTTTTAAACCATGTATATTCCTACAAAGTGTTCTTAACCTGCAGTCAACATGTATACATCGGCTAGCTATGCAAATCATAAGGACATAAGCTTGCACTGGATCATCAAATTCATTAAAGAAAACAAAGGAAGCATTCAACCAATCTGGACCCGTATAATCTTTTCTGCCTAGACTTCTCCAGATGGTTCAGAGCCTGTCGATGCAAGGGGAGTTCACTGTTTTTTTCGAATAACCTATCTGCATGCACGGGGAACGGTTTTCTTTGACCCATTTACGTACATATATGTTTGGTAGGCAGTCCTTTTTTTAGGGTTTTGGGCACTAGTCTAGGCAAAATTTATTCGAAAAAGGGCCAAAATTGGCTTCTTAAAAATCTGTATACGGGAGGTTTTTTGCTACCCCTTGCATGCAGATGGCATACCCCCCCTCCCCCCCCCCTCCCCAAATATGAGTGCATCCCCCTTGTGTCGATGTTGCCATGATGGACAAAGAAAATGGGATCTCTGGCCGCAGAATATAGGGCACCCATGTCTTCATTGTTGGTCATAACAGAACTATCTGCCCTGACCCACACATGAACATTACCATGCGATCCATTCTCAAGAACACCACTAATATTTGTAGATCTCTTGTATTTTGATGCTGCATCACCATACCTGTATTTGGACTCCATAAAACAGAGATGTTGTCCTAGCAGTTCTCACCATTTCCTTATACATAAGTGCATTATTGTTGGCTCTGAGAGTGTCAAGATCATCTTGATCCTCGGCATCGCGTGGATTCCAAGACAGATTGGCTATGGCAGGTGGTACATGATTCGAATTGCGCAGCGAATCCTTCATGACAGAGAAATGGGTATACACCGCATTGCGAAGAGGATCTGTACTTGCTGGTTATCCCAGTTTCATAATGGAAGAGAGAAATTGGGATCCTGAAGCAAATGCTGAAGAATTCTTTCATGGAAATAGAGGTACCATCTATGCCAGACTATAAAACGCCAACTGAAGTGGATATTAAATGCATAAGGATCTATGGATATGCAAATCATAAGGAACTTTCAGAACATGAAAGATAAAATATTCTAGTCTTTTCCAATATAAGGTTTAATTGTTTCTTTGAATCTGACCAAGGAGTGACTATACTGAAATATGGAGCAGAAAAAAATGAGATGTGCTCCATTTAATAACAGGTTGAAGCAGCAAAAAGGAACTAAAAAAACCTGAGAATGCTACTACAATTCCAAACCAATTCCATAAAACTGAAAATTTACTCTATGATATTAATCTGGCTGCTGGTTGGGATACTCGTTCACAAAAATCGGACCTGCCTCTGCCACACCTTGATCATCTAACATTAATGTAGCATAAGTATTATTTGCTGGCATCTAGTTTGCTATTATGAAGAAGCATAATAGACTCAACAAATGACTCACCACTAGGAGGTATAGACTTGGGTTGGGCAGCCTCTCATCTACTGTTACAAGCTGGTTTGTTCCTTTCTGTGCAACTAAGTTACTTCCTAAAATTGGCCCCACCTCATTTTTATCATTCACCTCTTCTTGTTCAAGTAGTGGGCCTGCATTTTGATTTGCAATGTTCTTTTCTTTCTCCCATTGATCTGCAACAGGGTCAGGCTTTATGGCAGAATCATTGAAGAGCCACACGCCTGTCTTTTCAAATCCAGCCCTTACGTTTGTTGCTGTTACACCTTCTTTGAATGCATTAGAGGCCAATGTAGCAAGATCCTCCTTACTCATTTCCTTGTTCCTGCCCTGTGACGTGTACTTAGCTCTTAATTTCTTGAAAGAATGCTTGAATAGGCCAAAACAAGCCACATCTAGTGGCTGAAACCTGTGTGAAGTATGTGGAGGCATAGTCAACATATGAAGGCCGAACTCTTTAGCCTTTCTAATTAATTCAACAATACCATGGCTTCCATGATCATCAAAGATCATCAAATGTAGCCTCTTGGTGATAACCTCCAGGAACATGGTTTTTGAAGTGGCCTTTTTTTTGGAAACTCATGATGGCCCCAGGTTCAGATTCTGCTATCAGAGTAGTATCCCTCATTCTAAGCCTCTTGAAAATGTACAAATTAGGAATAGCATAGCCTAGAGCATTCACACATACCAAAAATGAAATCCATTCTCTGCTAGTAGGGATATTTATGTTGGGGTGCTTGTGGCCTCTTCTCCCGACAATTCTCATTCCAAATCTGGCACCAGCCATGATACCTGTCTCATCGGCATTCCATACTTTTGATGCATCAACTTGAAGTCTATCTAATACACCCTTCAAATGTGTGTACAAATTTGTAACATTAAAAGTAGTCATTGATCTTACCCTGTTCAATTTGATAGGCTGAGCAATTTTTGAGTGAGAATTGGATGTCTCTTCTTGAAGAGCCTCCACCATTTCTGCCATCTATGCCATCTTTGAAGATTGCCTTCTTGTATACTATCAATTCAGCCACCTTCTCCTTCAAAACATCCAATGTACCAAGCCTGCCTTTATCATACATTTGCAGCACCCATTTCAGCAACAAAGCCTCCTCAGATTGTGTCAAACCTTTGGGGATGCTTCCAAATTTTTGGGTTGAAATGCCATCAAGATGGTTCCTCACCGTGGCCTGTGGAATGCCAAAATGGATGGCAGCTTTTCTAATTGAAAAGACGCCATCCTCAATATCCTCAATGTACTCATTCATTTGCCCCATGGTCCAGGAGCCTCTCACATAGGATCTTACAACTTTTAGATGATTCTCATGTACTTGCTGGCATATGATCCTAGTTTTCTCAGTTCTCTTGCCTTTCTAAACAAGAGGACATGGAACAATGTCTATTGAATTAGGAGCTACACTCCTCTCGTTCCTCAGATTCATTGGCATAACAAAGGATTTACAGAGCCTGTCTTCGAGGAGAAGAAAATGCAGATCTAAACCTGGGAGGAAAGCACAGAGACTACTAAATTCTGAAATCTAGAATTAAGCAATCTCGGATGCTGACACTTCAGTAATCCGAGGCAAGGTTTAGATCTAAACCATTGCTAATGGAGGGAAAAAGTAGCAGC
Organism: Isoetes engelmannii; assembly: GCA_011763485.2. NCBI lineage: Eukaryota > Viridiplantae > Streptophyta > Lycopodiopsida > Isoetales > Isoetaceae > Isoetes > Isoetes engelmannii. The sequence goes on from JAANSK020209535.1 coordinate 5,647, forward strand.
AGTAAATAAACTCCAATCAAGGGATTTCAAGAGGACAAGTTATTGACCCAAAGCTGTGAAGTAGATCCTAAGGTCACGAAATTTTCTAACTTGACCTTTACCATAAGACTTTTAGTGCTATCCGAGCAAATCCATGGAATGGTGGTTGTGATTTGATGAAACTAACATGGACTTATCATGTGGAAGCAAGATCTGGCGCTCAGTTTGACCTAATTAGCAACAAACTGACCTAAAAATACATGCACCAAGTGGAAAGAAGCCCTCACCATTGACTGCCATGGATGCTCCAACGACCTTTCCAACTGCCTCTGCAATGAGTTGATGAGAAATCTGTCCCAGTTCATTTTGTTCTTTTCTCTAAATTGCATCGTCTCGATTATTTTTTCAATTTAATGAAATTTCAGATGCATTTAATGCAAGAAAGTTCATTTTGTTCGTCGTTTTTCAATGCATCTATTCATCATATAACAGCAGTGATAGTGTTTGCTAGTAGTGGTCTAGCAGGAACTACGTAAACTTTGGGTTTTCTTATTTTGGGTAGAGAGCCTATGTAAGTTTGTGCTCACCTCTGGATTCGGAGTTGTCTCCACTAAAAGCTCTTCACTTGGCGCAATGTCGGACTCCGATGAAACTTGGCTCAGTTTTATGATAGCATTCAAGAGCTTGCAGTAATATGGAGTTTGGTGAAAAATTCCACATTTGTAGTATTACAAGTTCCGGTGGCAAAAATGACTTCAAGGGCTTGTAGTAATATGGGCTTTGGTAAAAACATTTAGGGTTTGTGGTAATACAAGCTCCAATGCATAAACAACTTAAAACATTTGTAGTAATAGAAGTTCTAGTGCATAAAAACACTTCAGGGTTTTATGATATACAAGTTTCAATGCAAGAAAAACTTCGAAGACTTGAGTAAAACAAGTTCTAGTGAATATTTGGAGATCTTGCAAGCACTAGATGGTTACAATGATAGTGACATGTTCCCTATGCAGGGCACCCAGCAAAAGAGTATAGCCTAGAAAACAGTCGTGGAAATTGGCATGAAGTATACCCATCTTAGGTAGTGCATAAACCTCCAATCTACCTGTAGGCGACAGAGTTCCATCTACAACAATTTGAGCAGGAATGGTTTGTCAACCATGAGGCCGAGGAAGATCCAGTTCCACCGACCTCCTACTCCTCCAGTCCTACCACCAAACACACCAACGCATGTTGCCAACATTCTTCAGTAGCGTCTCAATCTCACCACATCAAGAATGCCTGTCAGCAAGGCTTTCTTCAACAAGTTGACCTTCAACAAGTTCTCTGGTGAACAGAAAGCCATCGAGCTGCTGATGCACACCTTGTGGCCTCTTAAAAATGCCAGAGAGTCGTTGCTCGAAAACTGGTTCACACATGCGCGGTAAGGGGCGAGCCTACCCAGTTTAGATTTGCCTGAGTTTAGGAGCAACACGATAATGGCGCGTAGCCACCTTGCAACATGGAAACCCCAACCCAATTACCAAACTACCAATTACTCCAATGGCCACAACTATCAATTTTACAATTAAAATACCATTGTGTCAATACGTATGGAGTATATGCTTCGTATGTGTGGTATATACACTATTTAATACAGCCGGTATTTCCCCCGCTTTTTCACCCCTGATTCTGCGGAGCTGCCGCCCTAATAGTAGCAGCGGCTTTTAGCCCTAGCGTTCCTTTCTCTCGTCGCCATAGCCAGTAAACCATTCTTCATCTTCGTTGCTTCTTCAACCCATCTTCAGTTTTGCCGTGTCCGTTGTGTTTTCCAATCGCAGTTGTAGCTTTTGGTTTTTACCCAGCAAATGTCTAACATAGATATGTCACTGGAAGACATTATCAAGAGTACCAAGCAGAAGGGCCGCGGCAGAGGAGGTCCCCGCAGAGGGGCTTCAAACAATGGGGCCTACGGTGGCTCTAGGTCAGGAGGGCCTATGCGCGGCAATTCGAACTTGGGGGTTCGACAGACACCATACTCTATCGCCAAGGCAAGCAAGCAGTTAATCATATATGTTGGATTTTATTATGGCAGCCGGCATGCATTTATAAAATTTTGTTTAAGCACAATGATATAGCTTTTTACTCTTAAGGAACCCAGTATTTTGTAAGATTAGTTTTTTGGAGCGCCATGGCAGTTTTAAGGATTGTAAGCTTTGTTTACTGGTATTTTTGTTGGGAGATCCTTTCAAGAAGTGAACATCTGCACTGTCAGATTGAAAGGTGGATTATATTGTCATAATGGAAGAGGCCTACAACAACTCCAGTACTCAATCTTTGCAGCTCATGCAAACTTTTACATATAGTGCTGCCCAATCTAGTTCAGCACACATGCGAATGCTTTATGATTACAAATGAGGGGAGGAGGTATCTGCAAAAAATTATAGGTTCCACATTTCGGATACATCCATCATGCCAAGTAGCTACTATTTAGCATCTTGGGGTCCATGCTTAATAAGGGTGCATGTGTGTGTTTTCCATCACCATTTTTCAACGGTATTTTGCTGACCGATCGTCGTGGTTCCCATTGCGTACCTGTCTGGGTTGTGCAAGCAGCCTTCACGCAGGTCAACCGATGGTGCTTGGCAGCATGATTTGTTCGAAGATGCGGGAAATCCTCGTGGAAGGCCAGTAGGCATTGAAACTGGTACAAAGTTATATGTCTCTAATTTAGACTATGGTGTTTCAAACGAGGATGTCAAGGTGATTACACTATCATTCTCTACCGTGGGATTTTTAGTGGGCTATTTCTCATACATATACATATGGAACATATTTTCAGGAGCTTTTTTCTGAAGTTGGCGATCTAAAGCGCTGTTCTCTTCATTATGATCGAAGTGGCAGGTCAAAGGTATGTGGTAAACTACTGTTTTCATTGGTAGGGTTTAATTAAAATATAGCTGTTGTTGTTTTCATTTTTCGTTGTTTCTGTATAGCTTTGTTATATAGCTTTGTTATAATGTTAAATTAAGGGCTGCATTTTAGATGTCCTTGTAGTTTTCTGTTTTCTTGTTGTGTTAATAGTGATAATGCTTCTTAACAGGGGACTGCTGAAGTTGTTTTCTCAAGGAAAAATGATGCACTGGCCGCTGTGAAACGTTACAACAATGTCCAACTTGATGGGAAACCAATGAAGATAGAATTGATTGGTACAAACCTTGTTACAGGATCAACAAGGGTCGCAAATGGTCTTCCTGTATCTGGAAGAGGTGGACGAACTGGAGTCATAGGGTACATTCAAATTCCTAGCAATCATCGTACTAGATTTCATTAATTATATTTGCATAAGTGATCAGGAACAGTCCTGCACGAGGACGAGGCGGATTTGGTCGTGGCCGTGGAGGGTTTGGGCGAGGCCGTGGTCGTGGAAGGGGCAGGGGTCGTCGTGATACGCCTATCCAAACAAAGACAGCTGAAGAATTGGATGCGGAGCTTGAAACTTATCATACAGCGGCCATGCAAACATCTTAGGTTGTTTTTGGAGAAATATCATGTCTGAGAATTGGGGGGTCACCAGTACTTTGCTAATGGGATAGTGCTACTATATCACATCCTATCTTCAATCAAAATTTTGTATGTCAAACATTGATTGTTATGTTTTATCTGACTGCAGCTGTTTTTAGTTCTAACCAAAGAACTGGTAGTATTTCCACAGTCATAGAGCACGTGGGTGTATAATATCAACGAGATTGTAATTGTTTTGAATGCTATTACCGATATTTATGTTTGCTGTAATTTTGTCATTATGAAGAGGGAAGCTTGTGCAACTGCGCAAGTAGCAGCATTGTTGTGCTAATTTTTCAGAAAAAAACTTGGCAGTGGTAGTAATAATTATTTATGTACACTAATACAAATACCGGGAGATGATTCTTGATGCAAGGATGGGTTAACCAAACGCTGGACTCCAGGTTTTATTGCAGTCAGAGAGAAGTTCGTGATAACTGTGCAAGTATTTGCAGCACTATTGTACCTAGCTTTTTCAGAAAAAGAACTTGACAGCAGTGGTAGTAGTTACCGTATATAGCAGGAGATGCTTCTTGATGTTAACCGAATGTTGGACTTCAGCCGAATGTTGGGCTTCAGGTAGGATGTTCGTCTATAAATGAACTGCGACTATCAATTTGCTCTAACCACATTGGGCAAGAAATTGGTAGTATTGGCTTGATATTGGGGCACCAGTTTTTGTAGTTAAAAACTATAGCAGTGCCTGTAGGTGCGACTGGACATTGCAGTGCTGTTACATGTCTACATTTATGTGGCACACAGCCAAAGCTTCAAGAAAGAAAATTATTCTACAGGAAGCAACAAACCTTACGATCGGAACAAGACAGAGTGGACAGAGAAATAATAAGAAATCGGCCAAAAAAAGAAGGTGACGCCACAAAATACCTTATAGCTGTAAAGTTGACCACCTTTACCTTGTATTGAGCAAAGGATAAAAATAAGAAACAAATACGAAGGAAAGGATCAACCCTGTTATGAAAAGGCCTTCCTCCACATGTCCGACTCACACAAACAGAAAGTAACATAATGTTGTGCAAAGGTATGTCAAAAAAGAACCGTTCAACTAAGCAATTTGGCGAATGCAAGAGAAAAAAGCAAAGGGGCGCTCCTGTTGATTGGATTGAAACTACGAGAGATCATATTTTTAAGATCGACATACCTGGTAAGAGTTCGACCCATATAAAAGTCAATCTCCATACAATTCTCACTCATATAGTAATCTTTGTTCTTTACTGTATCAAGGTCTAACAAAGGACGAAATCACGATCCAGCTTGATGGATACGATTTACATGTGAAATGCAAGTCTCATCATAAAGATTATCCTCATATTCAAAAGTGGCACTTGGCAGAACGAGCTCAAATCGATTTTGGCCGAAGTTTTAAGATTCCTGAAGACTCTAGTATAGATAAAATAGAAGCCAAAATTTCAGATGGTGTTTTGATTGTCCTCATTCCCAAATTGTATGCAACTGATTCTAGTGTACGTATAATTGATGTAAAATAAGTACCCAAATATAAATATAATTCATGCTGATATAACTATTCTCTCATATTTTGCCATTGATCCTAAGAAGTTATGTGCAATTGATTCTAAGTTTTTTTTTTTTTTTTGGGCAAACCCTTTATTTGCTTGCTTGGATTGGAAGAATATTCTAGAATATTTTAGATTCTACGTTCCAGATTTGAAGATTTGCCGATCGGACGGTTTAGAAGTTTTAACAATTGGCGTTAGGTGTCATGAATCAAACCCTGCCCCTCATCTGTGAAACTTCATAGTTATTCCTTGGTGAAACTTCCATCTCTTCACTCTCTGGTTTTTTGTCTTTCTCAAATTGTTTTCCATAAAAAACACTAAACTTAAGCTAGACACAATATCTAAGAAGGATTCAAAACAATATCAAACTATAAGAACTGCCTAATATTTTTGCGGAAGCAGGAGTCCCAAATTAGTGAGAGAGGACCGTATGTTGAAATATGTCCCATTTTTTCCAAATGGGTCTAGGGGGCTTCTCAAATAATTGGCATTGATCTGAACCATAAAATTTTTGCCAAAGGTGAAAATTTTGCAGGTACATCAATAACACAAGAATAATGTCCTTTAGCCTCTTTTTAGCCGAAGTTGCCGGAGCCAGTAATTTCTTAAATCCTCGCCTTTTTCTTATCCCTCGCAATCCTTTGATCAAAGACTCTCCAAAGTCCTGTTTCCACAGCTGCAACGTTTACCAATCTCCAAGCATATTCACCATTGGTGGCCATTACAACTTTTTCCTCTGGATGACTTAAATCTCTAAGGGCAGCATTTTCGAGAAAGCGGGAGTTCTTTCATCCTTTGTTGTTGTTTTTTTTTTGTAAGAACGAGCTTCTATAGCTCATTTTTGTCCTTCTTGGAGCAATTCCTTTTTCTTCTTTGGATTCAGTTAAATCTTGACCAATCGAGGTCCTTGCTTCCCTTTTTTTTTGGCAGTGGTATTCTTCTTCTCGAGACTGTTTGGCATTGAAGCGCTTTGCAAAAGTTACATTTGGAATTAAGGTGCACAATCTTATTTCTTTGATTTTATGCTCCTCTTTCCAAGTTACTCTTTGTTGCATGCTCTGCCTATTTTTTTAGTGTTTGGTACATTTCAATGCATGTTTTACATATTTCGTTCAAAAATTACTGAAGTTTGCAATTAATCCAACCTGCTGGTTGTCATTCTCGGGAGAGGACGAGAGATCTATATATAGCCAGGTTTTTGCTATTCGGCGTTCTTCTCACGGTAGTATAGTTGCATTGGAGCCTCCCTTCTCTCTCCCCCTCACAATACATCTCCTCAGGTTTATCACCATGATCCTCCTACTTCTGTCAGATCCGATTATGGCCCGTCCTCTTCGAGCAGCACGAAGTTTTGAGCCCCAGGTCATTCAAGAGCGGTCATATGGATGGATCACTTTGGCAATCCTCTGGATATGGCTCATCTCCGTCGGGCCATAGAAGGTGCATGCATTTGAAACTTGCCACACCCTTAACTAGCATTAGGATCCTTTTTGCACCAAGGTCTTACATTTTTCTTTGCTACAAGCTGTTATAGTTTCTTTTCAAGTTTACAAATTCGTCTGTTGGTCTTTACATTACTTAGATCTAACATTCATTTGTCATTCTTGCTCGACGAATCACTTGTGATTGATTAAGCTTAAATATTCCATAAAAATTATCGCTTTTAGAGGGCTTTTGTGGTAGGAGTAGAACATGCATGCAGTAAATTCTTTTGCGTGCTATCTTTTTATATTTTAGGAGCCCAAAATTCGATTTAGACCTCCCCTTCTTTCCCTCCAAATAATGCACGTTTCACTCAAAATTTTCCAAGCATGTAATATGTAGCTCTACTATGCATCATTTTCATGGTTTAGAGTGTTAATGTTTGGAAAAGTTGACCGAACGTTCTCTTTGTACCAATTGGTTTTGATCTTTTGGCCCTTGCTCACTTAACAGGAACTCCTAGTCTCGCAATAAGTTGTGTTTTGCCTTTGCGGTCTCTCATGTTTTTTTGTTCTTTATTGGCCTATATTTATCCACCTGGCATTTAGATCTGGCTTTTTATTATTAAACTCAATATATACTTGTTCTAGCATTGGGAGGTAGAGTAGCTTTTTTCGTTACCAGGTTGTCATATACAAAATATCTAAACCATTCCCACATCTACTAATCCTAATTCTTATAAACTATTTCTATATATAAAGAAAGAAATCATACTTGGGGCTTCATAGGGTCATTTTTCTTCTTGCATATCGTATGGTGGTGTGTGTGCGCATATCTCGAGTCCGTGTCCCGAGAATGTCACTTTTTGCAGCAACATTATTCTTCTCAAAGCATTATTTCTTTTTGGAGAGATATCATCTTAATTCTTGATGGACATTGTTATTGGTGCTGATAGGAGTCACAATAACTCTTTTGTATAATAATATATAGTGCCTCAGAGCCAGTGTTCCTTATTCGGTTCCTTATTCGACATTCTTCTCATAGCAGTCTAGTTGCATTGGAGTCTCCCTCCAAAATTGTTTTGTTCTTGTGGAGTTCATTTTTTTCAAAGTTGTTCATTTATGTAAAGTTTTCCTAAATTATGTTCGCGTAGCATGCATGATCAGCCCCTCCATGTTATAGACGTCCTTTGTCGCGTGGCATGTATGACCAGCCCCTCTGAAAGTTTCAAGTTTTTCTCTTGCTTTATGTTAAGTTATTTCTCAATTATGTTCGCGTGGCACACATTACTAGCCCTTCCATGCTATAGAGGTCTTTTGTAGTGTGGCACGCATGACCAATCCTTCTGGAGGTTTCAAGTTCTTTTTTCAAGTTTTTTTCTTATGTTCATGCTTTGTTATTGACACTTTTAGATTTTTTCAGCACGACGAGGCAAGCGACAATCGAGTTAGGGCAAAAACTACTAATATCGCTTACGGGGGGTTTTTTTTTTGTGCGCCTTTATTTTTTATATGTAGGTCTTTTTCGTCAGTTATCACGACCTGGGACTCTCGGCATCAACCAAGTTGCGGTTCGCAATCACGTAAGGGCACCACAGGCATTCCCTCAAGACATTGGCGACCGTTTCTTATTAGTTCCCCGAAAACCCGAACGGGCGGGGTATTTTTATCGCGATGAGAAGCTGTCACCAGTTTTCTCAACCTTCCCTAGCCCCATGAAGTTGTTTTCACCATTTTCAATTATGGGGTAGTTCGATATTGTTCCTATGGTCGGCTATCCCACTCTCTACCAAAATGATAAACCTAATGTATATTGCTGCCGTGATGAATGAAAAGCCTATCTATCGGTGGTGTTTGTGTGCGTATATCGTGAATCCATATCCCAAGAATGGCTACTAAATAGAATGTGTATATATATGACTCCTAATGTTCAACCTGACATAGATATCCTTCTAGAAATTATTAAACTAGCTGGTATATTATATGCCTGATCTTGATGTGGCCAATCATAGTATCATAAGGGACATGTTCATGTATCAAATATGTGAGAGCGAAGGACATTAAAGACAACTTTACGTGTCAAATACGTAGGAGAGTTTCTCTAACTAGTTATAGACATCAAGATTTGAAACTTAATAATGTCACGCCATTGAGTATGTTAACGTTTTTTCTAGGACACTTTATCACTTTTAAGTTTAGCCCTTCCTTTGGTGCACATGATGCTTTTGGTAAATCTTGTTCACAAGTACAATTGTTTGGGACATCGGCAGCATGGACAAGTATAAAAG
>JAANSK020209646.1:1264-14409 GCA_011763485.2 Isoetes engelmannii
AATTTTCGGGAAACTTATTTTGGTCATAATTTTCGGTAAACTTATTTTTGGTCAGAATTTTCGGGAAACTTATTTTGGTCAGAATTTTCGGGAAACTTATTTTGGTCAGAATTTTCGGTAAAATTATTTTGGTCAGAATTTTCGGTAATTCCTGATTATTTCATCATAATTCAATTGTTCAAATTCATCAAAATAGTTGAATAAAATTCCACTCTGCTTCCATAAGTATTTGAATTTTTTTGTGGTATATGTTGAATAAAATTCCACTAGTTTAAATTAATAAAATCTTCAATCAATTTCAATTTCAAATTGCCTTTTATTATTATTATCAGTTTTTAAAAATAATTATCAATGAGCTCTTGGAGAAACAAACTAATAATTACGAATTTATTGAATGATATTGTTTCTAAAGTATCTGATGAATCTGCAAATAGCATATTACAAGTTGGGAGAGGTAATAATGAACTTATATTTGAGTGGGTTAAAATTTCTTCCATTTCTCCTATTTACTCAACAAAATTCAAGAGAAAATCACAAAAAACATGTTTCGAAATTAAACACAATCTAGGCTCATTTTCTGATCTCTTTCAAATTGAAAAGAACGTCGATGATTTATACGATAAATTCATGAAAACACAATTGGTTGGTGTCAACGACGAAGATTTGATAAGCGTCGCAATAAATCACGAATCATTGAACACTCCTTTATTTTTGCCCCCAAATAGAAAAAGATGTTTCAATAAAGAATCATTATTCAACGCTTTGTATGAAGTTGCACAAAGTAACACATCGTTTTTGATGGAAGGTCTTTTAACATTCGAGGTGAATATTACTAAAGCTTTGAGTGGATCAGGTAGGAATATCAAACCTCCAACAACAATTAAAGAACATAGGAAAAATTCAAGATCTTTAATTGAAATATTCAATGAAGATCAAGGTTGTGCTTTTTATGCTTTAGCAGTTTGTATCAAAAAATTAGAATTATTACCAGGAAGTTATGAATGGCAATGCATTAGAAGAAATACAAATGATGAACAGAAAAAGTTCGGTCAATACTTGGCCACACTCTGTGGTTTCACATTGAATGACAAAATATGGATTGATGAATTTAAATCGATTCAGGAGAAAATAAAATACCAAATTATTGTTTTAGATGGTAATAATAAAGAAAACAGGCTTTTCATAGGATCTCCAGATAAAGAAGAAAAAATATATCTACTTCATTCTCAAAATTTATACAATAAATTTCATTATGATTCAATCACTAATATCAAAGGGTTTATGGGTGGAAAATATTATTGTAAATATTGTCATACAAAATATTGTGAGAAATACAAACATCGATGTAATTTCTTATGTGAAAAATGCTTCATACATCCTCCTTGTCAAAATGAAGAAAATAAAATCATTAACTGCAGAGAGTGCTTGATTTCATTCTACAATGATGAATGTTTTGAAAGCCATAGAGATTCTGAATATAGTGTCTGTCATTATATAAAGAGATGTGATATCTGTGATCAAGTATACTACCGTACACACAAATGTGATGAAAAAGTTTGTAAGAAATGTAACGCTGTTTATAAACTTGAAAACCATTTCTGCTTCCTCAAAACATTGGATGATCAAAAAATTATTGAGCAAGATAATAAGATAAAAGTTATTGTTGCATACGATATTGAAAGCCAGCAGAACCAAAATTCAGATAAAACCTATTTACACATCCCTGATTTACTTATATCTATGTCTTGTTGTGATAAATGTTGTCCAAGTGGAGAGATAGATCAAATCGAGAATAATTGTGAAATTTGTGGTAAATTTAAAAACGTATTTTATGGGAAAAATTGTATCAGAAAATTTGGAAATTACATCTACTATGATTTAGCTATAAAAGCTTCAATACATGATGCAACAGTGTATGTTTTCGCTCACAATGCAAAAGGTTATGATAATCATTTCGTAGTTAATGATTTATACCAAAGAAAATTCGAGAACATTTCAGTTATAGCAATTGGTAATAAAATAATCAAAGCATCTGTAGGAAATATTAGATTTTTAGATTCGCTGTTATTGTTTCAGCAACCTTTAGCGACATTGCCAAAAGCATTCGGATTTGAAAACATTGTTAAAAAAGGGTTTTTCCCGCATATGTTTCATAATTCGAAAAACATAAGTTATAAAGGTGAAATTCCTAGGATTGAATATTTTGGTGTTAGATATATGAAAGAAAAGCAGATTCAAGAATTTTATTCATGGTATGAAGCAGAGAAAAAATCAAGAAGTGATAATGGCCTTATTTATAACCTCAAAGATGAATTAATAAAATATTGTGAAAATGATGTTTTGATCTTAATGAAGTGTATTCAAGAATTTAGGAAGATTTTTAAAAAAGTAACCAATATTGATCCAATAACGCGCTGTTTCACATTAGCTTCAATGGGTTTGGAAATTTTCAAGGCCAAAATACTCCCAGAGAATAAAATAGGTGTAACTCCAATAAATGGATACAGCTCTAGAGGTAATTGTTCGAAAATAGGAAGTTGCTGGTTAGATTTTCAGCAGATAGAAAATGAACAAAAAATTTCTAGAGAAGTTGGGGTAGATAAATATATAGTTGATGGTTTATCTGAGGATAAAAATACTGTTTTCGAATTTAATGGATGTCAATTTCATGGGCATTATTGCAAGTTCCCTAATAATCGTGACGCTAAACACAAGAAAATGGATGGAACGTTTTTTGATATGACTCCAAACGAAATTTATGGAAGAACCTTAGAAAAAGCAAATCATTTTAGAAAAAGGGGTTTTAATATGGTCGATACATGGGAATGTGAATTAAATAAAAAAAGAAAGCTAGATATTAAATTAGACCAATATTTAAAAGAGAGATATATTCATTATAGTTTAATTGATAAATACGGTGGTGTTAATATACGAGACTCTTTTTTTGGAGGTCGAACAAACAATATTAAATTTTGGTGCGACGTAACGGACGACCCAGAATCTAAAATTATATACAATGATTTTAGATCCTTATATCCAACTGTACTGAAATATAAAAATTTCCCTGTTGGACATCCTGTGGTAATAAACGAAAACTTCCAAAATTTAAAAAACTATTTCGGTTTCGTTAAGTGTATTGTCAATCCTCCAAGAAATTTGAGAATACCTGTTCTACCATATAAAACCAATGATAATAAACTATTATTTCCTTTATGTTGCATTTGTGCAGAAAATAAACAACAAAATGATTGTAATCATTCAATGAAAGAAAGACGTATGATTGGAACATGGACAACAATCGAACTGAGCTATGCTTTGGATGAAGGATATGAAATTGATAAACTGATTGAAGTTTATCATTATGAGGAGAAAAATGGAAATATATTCTCTGAATATGTAAATATGTGGTTGAAATTGAAACAACAAGCAGATGGTTGGCCTGATTGGGTTAAAAACGATGAGCAAAAAGATCTTTATATCAATAAATTTTTCGAGAAAGAAGGTATTGAATTGGATAAAGAAGATATAAGTAAAAATTCTGCTTTAAGATTCATCGCTAAATTGTTTCTTAATACTTTGTGGGGGAAATTGGCTCAAAGGCCAAATCTAGAGCAAACAACTGTTTGTACAGAATATGAGCAATATTGGAATATAGCTACTGATATTGAGAAAAAAATTAAAGGAGAACTTATGGTAAATGAAGATTGCCTTCTCATCAATTGGGAATACCATGACAATGAGAAAGGATATAATAATAATACAAGTTTAGCTATTGCATCATTCGTTACTTCCTATGCTAGGATAGAACTATTGAAAAAGCTCAATGAGGTAGAAATAATTAAAGGACGTCTCCTATATTTCGATACAGATTCTTTGATTTTCAAATATAAAAATGGCGAGCCAAAACCTGAGTTGGATGACTATTTAGGATCTTTGGCTGATGAAGTTTCTAAAGACTATGGAGAAAATGCTATTTGTACGAAATTCTGTAGTTTGGGACCGAAAGTTTATGCTTTGGAGATTTGGCCTGAAAATGCTGTAAAACCTTTAGTTCCTATAAAAGTAAAAGGAATAACACTCACTGAATCTTCTCTTAAATTAATTAATATTAAGAATATGATAGAACTGGTAGAAGACTATTTGAAAAATCATGAAAATGAAGCAGAATGTAAATTCATCAATGTTTCACAAATGCAAATTAAACCAACAAAAATGCAAACAATTGAAACAAAATATATGGATAAAATTTTGAGAGTAATGTCTAACAAAAGAAGGCTGCATGGAAATGACACACTTCCATTTGGGTTCGTTGTTTGTTGAGTCAAGATGATTAATGAGAAAGTGATAACTAATTTAAAACACATCCAATTGAGGCATCCATTCAACGCAATTGTTGCGGGACCTTCACAAAGTGGAAAAACTTGTACTATAAGAAAAATTTTAGAAAATCATAAATCATCAATATCTGGATTAGATAAAACGTTCATAAAAGTGGTTTGGGGATTTGGAAAATGGCAGAATAATTACGAGAAGAAGATGAAAAATGTTGAAGTTAAATACATAGGGGGTCTTCCTGATGAGGATGATGTAATAGGTTGTGATATCATCGTATTAGATGATTTAATGATTAAATGTGATAAAAGCAACTTCATTTTGAATCTTTTCACGGCGGGGACACATCACGACGGCATAAGTGTTTTAATACTTACTCAAAACTTTTATCATAAAAGTGAAATATTTCGAGAATTGCGTTTGAACGCACATTACATCATATTATTTAAAAATCCTGGTGATAAATTACAAATACAAATGATCGGTAGGAGAATGTATCCAAACAATTCTAGTTATTTCATTTCTGCTTTTGAACAAGCAACAGATAGTCCTCATGGTTATTTGTTGATTGATCGTCATCAAGAAACCCCTGAAGATTTGAGACTGCGAACAAGAATATTTCCTAATAAAGAATCTAATTTCAAATTTAATCCAATAGGTTTCATAGTGAGAGATGTCTAAAAATTTGCGTAAATGCATGAAAACCATGCATCTGATTTGTGATACGAAATGCAAAAAGCTCAAATGTGCAATTTTGAAAAATATTTCTGAAGATGATAAGTTTTTCGAAGCAATATTTGAAATTATCAACAATATACAGAAAAATAATGTTGATCTAAAAAATTTAAATTCAAAACAAAAGAAATGTCTTCGTAAACAAACGAAGTTCATGAGTGAAGTTTTTAAGAAACCGAAAAGTAAATTCAAAAGAAGAAAATTAATCAACCAATCAGGAGGTTTTCTCCCTCTAATTTTGCCTATTTTAACAACAGTTATTAGTGGTTTAATAACAGATGCTATCAGCAAAAAAGATAATACTGGTTCCACCTGAGAATCAAATTGGCTCTGGTGAAAGTAATGAGTTGAATAGTGTTGACAATGGAGTATTAACATCAGAAATTGAACGCCCATTAGATAAAATTAAATCAAAAATTTACGATAAAATTCATAGATTCATCAAAGTTATATTAAAATTAGCACGACATGTTGGGTATGATGAAGATTTGAAAATTAAAACAAAAGATGGCACTTATCTCGAAAAATCCAATATAGTTGACCTTCTGACATATGCAATGTCAAATGGAAAGGTTTTATATGGAGAAAACGAATTCATCGAATTAATGGCGAATTGTGGTGTGAATCCAGAGCTCATTATAAACGAAAATGTGAAACTCAAGTTGATTCAAATCAATAATAGAAGAATTAAATATTCGAATGAAAATAACAATGAAAGAAATAGATTCACTGAATCTACACCTAATATTCAAAAACCAATCAAAAGGAAAAGGCATATTGAAGTAAAAGACGGGGATGAGATATATTTAGATGACGAATATGAAGATAATTCAAATCGTAAGAAGAGGAAGCTCGATGAAGATCAAAGCGATGATAGCATAGATGATGATCGAATAGATAAAAATAATTGGATTATATAATGTCTGATTTTGATAAAACATTGAATGATATTTATTATAATCCTAACAATCCAGGATCTTTCGGAGGAAGTGAAAAATTGTATCAAGAAGCTAAAAAAGTAAATTCGAATATTTCACATCAAGATATCAGACAATGGCTGAAAAAACAAATTGTTTATGTTTTACATAAACAAGTTCGAAGAAAATTCAAACGGAATCCTTTTATTGCTGAATCACCTTTAGAAAATTTTCAAGCTGATTTGGTGGATCTACAAGAATTTTCAAAACAAAATAATGGTTTCAAATACATACTGACAATAATTGATATATTCTCAAAACAGGCTTGGGCAATTCCTTTGAAATCTAAAAATGGGAGGGAAGTTTCTGAACAAATGAATGATGTTTTAACTAAGTTCACACCTACAGAATTGATGACTGACAAAGGCAAAGAATTCGACAATCAGCATTTCAAAACATTGATGAAATCTCTGAAAATTAATCATTATTTTTCGAGAAACCCAAAAATAAAATGTTCGATTGTTGAAAGATTCAATCGAACATTGAAAAACAAAATGTTTCGATACTTTTCATCTCAGGGCAATAGAAAATTTATCGATATCCTGGACAAATTAATTGAGTCTTATAATAAAACATATCATAGGTCGATTGGTATGTCTCCTGCTGAAGTGAACATCGATAACAAAGAAATCGTCTTCAAAAAGTTATACGGGTTTTCATCTAAAAGAGAAATGTTGCGGAATTATAAAATGTCTTCAATGAAACAAGGTGATAAAGTAAGAACAGTTTATGATCAAAAACTTCTTGATAGAGGATATTATCCAAACTGGACAGATGAAGTGTTTACCATACAAAAACAAAAATCAGGTCTTGTTAAACCTCAGTTTGAAATAAGAGACGAAGAAGGAAACATCATTGAAAGAAAATTCTACCCAGAAGAGCTGCAAGAAAATCAAATAGACAAATTTAGGATCAAAATTTTGAGAACTAAATTTTCCAAAAGAAAGAAATTTTATTTGGTGAAGTGGCTAAATCACCCTAGAACAAAAAATAGTTGGATACCTGCAGAAGATTTGACTTCAATAAATGGATAGCTCATCTTTTTTGAAAACTGGACAACAATTCTCAAAACCTCATGTAATATTGTTTACTTTTCAGGTTTTACTAATATTTGTCGTAGTTTGTGTGAGCTTAATTAATTTAACAAAAGACTGGGGTAAAGAAAACATGTGGACTGTTTTGCTGACAGGGTCAATGGGGTATTTAATGCCAAACCCAAAACTTAAATTCGAAAAACCTATTGAACAGAAAGACATATCAAATCAAAGTTTCAAAGATGCTTGAGAAGTGCATACCTGGAATTATTTATTTATTAGTTATATTGCTTTTGATTATTTTACTCATTTACAAAGTTGTTGAAGATCGTGACGTGTTATTTAGTGGTTGTAAAGAGTGTTTCAAATCAGAAAATGGCACATTCTAAAGAGTTTTTTGTCACTCTACCTAGTAATGTCAATAATAACGATATAGTTCGTGTGAACACTCTCTCAAATTGGGTTACAAACCTTGACCAAAGACTTGAGTTCTCATCAAATGATTGGCGCGTTGCACTTGCCGAAGTTTCATATACGAAAAGTTGGTATAATGTTAGGAATGATCACGAAATCAGTTTCTATATTTTCAATGGAGTAAATCATTATATAACGCATAAGAAACCCAAAATTGTTGACAATAATTCTAATTTGACCGAGAAAACAAATGAAAATTTTGAAATTCTCTTCATTTCAAGAGGTTTCTATAAATCAGTCACAGAACTTGTTCAAAATATAACATTACAATTAAGTAAATTAGAGGAGAATGTTGAAACAATACCTTTAATAACTTATGATCACGTGTCTCATCGAATAAAGATGATACCTGGACAGACTGATGAAGGGTATTTTTTTCTACCTGATTTAGGAGTAGAAATCGAAAATATACTTGGCTTGATTGACAATGAAGGTAAAAGCTTGAGAGTTAAGTGTGAAGAAGATGTAAATTTCATGGCTTCTTGTTTTCCTGGTGGACTCTTTGCCGATAATATTTGTGATATGAATGCTGGTCTTTCATCTTTATATTTTTACTCAAATATTGTTCAACATTCATATGTTGGAGATACATATGCTCAACTATTACGAGTCATAAATGTAAACAACAGCAAAGACTTTGGAGACATTGTTACTGAAGAAGTATATAATTACCACTTTATACCCTTGCAGACCAAAAACTTTGACACTATTGAAATAGAAATCAAAGACGACACTGGTTCATTAATACCTTTCGAAATTGGGAAGAATAAAGTGATTCTGATATTCAGAAAATATGGATAATCCTTATATTCAATATTACTCAAATCAAGCTGGTAATGGTTTGACAGCCTTTCAAGGTTATAGATATCAAAGAGGTCATGGTTTCGGTTCTTTAGGTGGATTATCTCAAATTTTCCAAAATGTCTTTCAAAATTTTATAAAACCAGTTGGAAGTTATTTAGGACGTAAATTGTTATCAACAGGTGCTAACATTGGGAACGATCTTAAAGATAATTTGAAGAAAAATGTTATAAGGACAGGAACAGAAATCCTGAGTGACGCTGTTGATAAAGCAAAAAAATTTGCTCAAAGGGGTTCAGGAAGAAGGAAGAGAACACAAAACAGAAGATCTAAAATATGTCTCAAGGGAAAGAAGAAGCTCAAAAAATGTAAACAGAAAAAGAGAAAAAAGAAGAAGCATAAAAATAAATCAGCCATAAAGAAAAAGTGTACCAAGCGTGCTTCATCAAGTTTCGACCATTTGTTTTAATAATGGCCTCAATCCATAAATTATCAAGTGTTAGACCTCTGAGTGAGTTTGATATATTTGGTGTTCCTCCTACTCAGAACACAATTGATCAAGATATATTAACAGAACATAGACCTACATCAACATTGGATTCAAAGTCGTTCATTGAATTCAATATTTCTTCTGGAATTGATGAATATATTAGATTAGATAGAACCTGGCTCTATTTACGCCTAAGAATTAATATCGAAAGGGTTTTGAAGTCTGAGGCAGTAGCTGATGATTGGAAAAAAGTTTCAACTGTGAACAATCTGTTGAATTCTTTATTCAAGCAAGTTGACTTGACTATAGGTGACAGAATAATAACTCCTCCACATCAAACTTATTCCTATAAAACAGATTTTGAAATTAAACTCGGCAAAAGTAAAGAAGCCAAAGACTCATTCCTGTCATCTGGTTTTTGGTTCGAAAATTATGATCCTGAAACTTTGAATCAAAATGTCAGTAATTTGATCAGTACTGATAATGTAAAAGCACCTGGCCAAGGGAGAGAAATTGATTTGATGGGGAAAGTACATTTATCTATGTTTGAACAAAAGAAAGCATTACTTGGTGGATGTAATTTAAGACTTAAATTGATTCCTAATGACCCTTCGTTTTATATGATGTGTGATAAAGAAATAAGAATATCTTCTGTCGAATTTACTGATGCTTCACTTTATATTCATCGATCAAAAGTTTCAAAAGCTATTTTAGAAGGACATTTGAAAGGACTCGAAATTGCAAATGCTAGATATCCATTAAGAGAGAGTTTCGTGGTACCAATTACAATAAATAGAGGGACAATGGACACAATAATAGATAATGTTCACAATGGACAATTACCTAAAAGGGCTTTTGTTGCTTTCGTAGATCATAATGCATTCAATGGAGCAACAACATCAAACCCGTATAATTATCAAAATTTTGACTTGTGCCATTTATCATTTTACCTGAATGGAATTCAATACCCTGAAAAGCCATTTTCTCCTGATTTTGGTAAAGACCTCTACGTAAGAGAATATTTGAGCATATTTGAAGCAACAAATCAAGATGATATGGATACCTGTATATCTTTAACTAGAAAAGCTTATAAAAATGGCAATAATATATTTGGAGTTAATTTTTCTCCAGACTTGCAATCTGGTTGTTGTGCAACAGGTTATGTTAATCCATTAAGATTCGGTTCGTTGCGCTTACAAGTTAGATTCAAAAACCCATTAGAAAAAGCGATTACGGTTTTAGTATACTTGGATTATGATACAATATTAGAAATAAATAAAGATAGGAATCCCATATCAGAATTTCATTAATGGACTCGATAATAATTAGAAAATTGCTTAGAGAATTCAAATGTTTCAAAGGGGTTTTCCCTTGTGATTTATTACCATATGATCAAGCTCTACCGTTGAATATAATAGTGAATACAGATCCTTCAACGGAACCAGGAACACATTGGGTGTGTATTTCAATAAACAAATTTGGGCGTGGACAATATTTCGATAGTTTTGGAAGACCTCCTGCTAATTTGGATATATTTTTGTTTTTAGAAAATAAATGTAATAATGGATGGAATTATAATAAAGTTGTTATTCAAGATATCAGCTCTTCAACCTGCGGTCATTACTGTGTCCTTTACTGTATTTTCATGTGTCTGAATCTAACCAATGAAGATTTTGTCTCAAGATTCAATATAAACACATTATACAATGATTCAAGAATGAGAAAGATTTTCGGAGATTTCTCACTTGTTAAGAAGACGTGAAACCGTGAAGATCATTTGTAGAGAAAATGGAAAGAGAATCGAAAATTTGTGCTATAATAGATGCACAAGGATTTTTCATAGATAACATTTTTTTTCCACGAGAGATTGCGATCGTTAATGATGACTTTCAGCTTTGTTTTGAAATTGTTCAAGATATAAGTAAAGAATTCAAAGCAAAACATAATAAAGATTTTACTTATCAACAATACCAATTTCACGGTATCCCCACAGATAACGTTCTCAGAGAAAAAACTCGAATAGTGTTTCATGATTTTCAACTTAAAACGTTAATAGAAGAAATTTATTATAGAGTGCGATCTGACAACAAACCACTTCTTGGAATTAAAAATTCACAGCTATGTCGTCTTCTTGAAGAATATGAAATACCCTATTTCAACTTAGAAAAAGAGCCGATTGGGGATGAATTATGCCCTTCTTTATTGGTTTTTGATAAGTTCAAGCAGCGAAATTTCTGTTGTTTACATGCTTCTTTGAAGAAAATTTCTGGAAATAAAAATTTGCGTTGTGCTCTCAGAAAATCATTGAATATTTGGCACTGGCTAACAAATAAATTGATTTCCGATAAAATATTTGACGAAATAAAAACAAAATTAGAGAGTGTGCGCGTCTAATAAATAAATAATAACAGATAAAAACAGAACTATAGAGTCTGCGCGTAGAAGTTTATAAATACAGACAACAAATTCGGCTGAGTCACAGTATCGTTTTGGATTTTCATATATTTAGTTCTGAAAAATATTGTTAAGTGAAAATGTCTAATTCTGAAATTTGTAAAACTATTGATAATGATTCTAAATGGAAAACAATTTTCAAATCTATCATAAGTAAAACTGCTGCAACTCAAAAGTGCCTCTCATTGAAACATCCGGAAAATAATGAAGAGTTTGTTTTAGTAGACATACGAGGCTATTATTATGGGACTTCTTCGAAATCTGGAGTGTGTATGACATCGTATGAGTTCGACTGGTTCGTTAAAAGCCTCCAAATCGCTAGAGATTTCGAGCAGAACCTCATCAACAAAACTTCAACAAGGAAAATTTTAATTAAACCAAAAGAAAGAATCAGAGGAGTCGAAGTCATTCAAACGGTTAATGAACAGGAAAGACGACTCAATCTTTACAATGATGAAATTGATTTCATTTTATATCGTTATTCATCATACTACAGTATCATCGAAGAAATGCAAGAAGAACTTCACCAATTAGAAGAAAAAAAGGTCTGATTAAAGAGATTAATTTCAATATTATATTTTAGAAATTATCAAAAAAATGAGTAATTTTCCTAAATTTTATTCGCTTTTAAACAAAAATTCATTCAACTTATATATTTTTTAATAAGCTTCTGAAAATTATATTTATTCCTTAACACGATAAATTGATTTTATATTTTCGATTTAATTATATTAATTATAAAAATGTATTGAAACTTTAATTCAATAAAAGCTTTTGAAAAATAACAAAATAATTGGAGGATCTGACTCGCATCTTTCACTGGCAGCAATGTCATTTTAAGAGGCTTTTCATTTCGTCCAATCAGATGAATTTAAATAATGAAAACATCTATTTCTATGGTGATTATTTTGGTTTCCAAATTACTTATTTAGTTGTTAATTTTGATTGATGCATTCGGGAAGATGACTTTGTCTGATGAAGATATCAGTCATTATATAAAAGTTCAAGTAAGTCTTGGTATTCCATTTAAAATTATTGTTGAGAAAATCTCAATATTGAAACCTAGTTTTGGTGAAGATAAAATACAGAACGAGTATTTCAAATATCTAATAGAAGTTGCAATTCCTTTTCATCTTTCCCAAAATTAATGGCTGATAGTACACCACCACTTACTTTCGAAGATATTATTGGATTCGTTCGAGTAGAAACACGTTTAAACATATCCTTCACAGAAATAAAAAAATCGGTTCATCTACTAATAGGCAAACAATTATCACCATGGATTACAGACGAGCAATTAGAAGAAGTTTTCGATGAATTTTCTGGATCTTGCGAAGCTAAAATGAAATGTATGGACGAAGAAGAAGAAGATTTCCGAAAGATGTTCTCTAGAAGGTTCAGCCAAACAGAAGATAAGACTCTAGAAGAGACCTATATGAATCTCCTAAAAGATTATGCCAAAGATAAAAAAAATCTCTGTCTCTCTGAAATAAGTCAAGAGCTTGATGGCCTATCTGAAGAAAATATTAAATATTTGTTGAAAAAACTTAATTATGTTGAAATGCATTATATGTATGTACCGACAGATGTCACTCCACAAAAAAAATTAGATCGACTCAAAAGGTGCAAAGAATTACTTGAAGTTTATGAAAAAGAACCCCTGATAATGAACCGAATAATTTTCGTTGATGAGTTCAACTTAAGAAGTTTTTATCCAATCAAAGACGAAACTACTTGGAGAGCTGAAGGCTCTTCACCTCCTAAAAAGCGCAACAAGCGTATAAGTGATAAGAAGAGATCAACTTTAATTGCAACATTAAAAGGTGTTATAGTGAATTTCAGAGTATT
>JAANSK020209757.1:0-14408 GCA_011763485.2 Isoetes engelmannii
CACCCTCGTACTCGACGAACTTGAACGCAAAGCGCCGCGGATTCGTCGTGGAGTTCGGGAACAGCGCCTCGGCCACCGTCGTGAACCGCGCTTCGATCCCTGCGGGTCCGAAGATCGTCAGCGGCGCGGGCGCCGGCGGGGGCTTGCCCAGGGCCTGGAGTGCGCGCTCGAGCAGCGCGGGGTCGAAGCGCGACATCAACCGCCCCCGTAGCCGCTCGGCCACGGCGGGATGTCGACGGTCTGCCCGGCCAGTGCATGCGTGCAGTCGCCGAGCATCTGCATCTGTCCGTCGACCACGAAGCTGTGGCAGACCGACCGGAACCGTGGGTCGCTCAGCGCGCCGTGCAGTTCGGCCGGCCCGAGCGCGTCATAGGCCGCCTGAGTGGCCGCGTCCATGTCCTCTCGGATGCCGGTCACCAGCACGCTCGGCGAGAAGGTCGGCCGGTCCGCGTCGCCGTTCCAGGTCCAGCGAGGGCCGGCGCCTTGGCCGACCTGGATCCGGTGGGCATGGTTGCAGCCCGGGCAGAACCACAGGAGGCTGTCGTCGCTGGCGTTGCGCAGGATCGAAGACAGGGCGCCCATCACTTGCCCCGCTTGAACAGGCTGCGGTCGGCCACGTAGACGCCCAGGAAGGCGCCGATCAGCGCCCAGCCCTGTTCGTCCAGCACCCAGTTGTGGCGGTAGAAGTGCAGCACCACCAGCGCCAGGCACAGGGTCGCGCCGAAGGGCCGGATCACCCCGTTCCACAGGTCCACCAGCCAGATGCCGGACTGCTGGGTGGTGCCGCGCACCACGGACGCCCATGCGTCGGCCTCGATGCCGCCGGCCACCGCCTCGCCCTGCACCCGGATGGTCTCGATGCCGAGCTGGGCCTGCGTGCGGATGGCGTCCTGGTTCCGCTGGTGCTGGGCGGCCTCGAGCTCGCCCTGCAGCCGCATGCGCTCGATCTCGTGGCGGTGGTCCTGCCGGGCGGTCAGCATGGCGCTGATCTCGCCCCACAGCATGCGGAAGACGCTGCCGCCTAGGAAGCTAATGAGTGCAGAAATCATGGGTGCCCACCTCCAGTGAAAGCCTTCCACGCCGCGGCCAGGGCCGTCCAGCCACCGACCCAATAGATGCCGCCGGCCACCACGGCGACGAGCAGCGCCTTACGCGCGCCAGCCTTCAGGCCGTCGATCACAAGGGAGCCAGTCGCGTTGACCGCCTGGGCCTGCATCGCGCTGCCGGCGGCCGCCCACATCTTCGGATCACTCACCGCGGCCCGGATGCCGTCCGCAACGGCCTTGCTCATGACCGCCGCCATCTCCTCGCGGTCCATGATGTTCCCCGCGATGTAGTCGAGTTGATTGGCGATCGCGGCGCGTTCGTCGTCAAGACTCACGTCAGTGTTCTCCCTTGGGCAAATGGGGGGAGCGAAAGCAAAAGCTCGCCTTCATCGGCGGGCACGCTCTTCACGTACGCTGAGGCCCACGCAGTAGGCCTTGTCGCCGACCGCACCCCAAGCGACCCCGCTGGCGATCTCGAAGAGGACGTAGGCGATCCTGGCCACCGTGGGCTGGTACAGGTAGTTGATCGTGGTCTCGGGCCCATTCGTGGTGACCACGGTCGTACTAACAGCGCCACCCTCGTCGATGAGGTACAGCCTGCAGCTGTTGGCAACGACATTCGCCGCATCGGCGCGGATGCGCGCGCGCAGGCGGTAGCGGCGGCCGGCCACCGCGGCAAAGCTCGCCGACGTGGTCGTGAGGGCCGACGTGCCGGTGGCTGTCAGCGTGTGCATGCCGGCGGTCAGCGTGTGGGTGATGTTGGCGTTGTCGGTCCACCCGGCCAGGATCTGCGAGATCCTTTCGGGGCCGTATGCCGACTCGGCGACGATGCGACGCACGGCGGGGGTCATACGGTCTCCGCGTCGAGCAGCTTCGCGGTCCACAAGTAGGTGGAGTTTTCTCCGGAGTTCACCCGCAGATAGATCTCGGTGCCTGTGACGTACCAGGCATAGACCCCGGTGAAGCTGCCGCTGGCTGAGATGACGTCGGACGCCTGCGCCTGGATGGTTGCGTCGCCGCCGGCGGAGCGGTACACGTCGGCGGTCATGATCACCGACTTGCGCTGGCTGCCGTCACTTTTCTTCCCTTTGACCAGCACGCGAAGCGTCAGCGCGGTGTTGTCGGCGAGGGTGCGCCCCCACAGGACCTGCGCCGTCGCGGTCGTCGTGGTCAGGCGCGTTCGCATCTGCTTCGACGAGCTGATCTTCGTGATGCCGAGGAAGTCGCCAGTCGCGCCCTGCAGGGTGGCATCGCTTGGGAATTCGGCGATCGGGCCGTTGGTGCGCACCGCGTACTCACGGGCGCCGGTGAGGGTGGCTGTGCCGTGGACCTTCACCGTCCCCGCGCCTTCGTTGAACAGGCCGTACTGCTGCTTGCCGTCGGCATCGGTCACGTCTGGATCGAAGTACTCGACCACCGCTCCGGAACTGTTCGAGCGCAGCGCGCTGTAGTCCGTGGGGGTTCCCACGCTCGAACCCGAGTTGCACTGGCGCAGGGTCGGCCAAACCTTGATCCGGCCAGTTGGAGTCGTGATCAGGCCACCATCCTTGCCAATGCTCCTGCCCACGATCTTGATCTCGATGTCGTCGAGGCCGCTGTCCTGGAGTAGGTAGCCGTTATCGGTGAGGTTTGCGACAGTGATGTCGGCACGCAGGTCGCGCACCTTGCCGCGCACACCAATGCCGATGCGGCCGGTGTCCACACTGCCGCTGAGCCGCAGCAGCGAGTTGTAGCCGGTGCCGATGCCAGCGATCTCGAACAGCGCGTTGCCGACCTCACTGCCTACCACCCCGAGCGCAGAGACGCCATGGATGTCGACGTTGGCGTCGGCGGCCTGCACCTTGACCGCGGACAGGTTGATCTTGCGCGCCGACACGCCGCTGATCGCCACCATGCCGGCCTGGATGTAGAACAGGTGCTGGCCGATGATGTTGTGCCCCGTCACGCTGCTGACCAGCATCGACAGATCCGGCAGCGGCGCTCCGGGTTGCAGCTCAACCAGGAAGCCCTGCGCGGTGTAGCTGATGTCGACGCCCAGGAAGTGCATGTCCTTCGCCGCACCATAGGTCGCGTCGTGCGAGACATAGAACGCGGCCTGGTTGTTGCCGCCGGCTTCGATCGGGGCATCGAACAGGTGCGTGCCCTGGGCGGAGATCATGAAGAACCGGCCGCCGCGACCACCGATCACAGCCAGGCCAGCGCTGGCACCGTTGCGGATGTCGAGGTAGGAGGCGCCGAAGTTCGTGCAGCCCTTGAACGTCACCACCTTGTCATTGCTGGAAGACATGCCGGTGAAGGCGCCGGGGCCGGACCCGATGTAGCTGCCCTCCCCTTCGAGGATGGCGCCGTGCCCGTGGAGGTAGACCTGGTCCTGATTGACGGCCTCGAAGATCGGCAGGTTTGGCTCGAGCTGCTTCACCTTGGTTGTGCCGCTCAGCTGGACGGTCTGCTTGGTCCGCAACGGCAGCTTGTCCCCGACCTCGTAGTCTCGGCCGAGGAAGTACACCGGCAGCACGCCAGCGAGCGCCGTGACCGCCTTGGCGGTGTCGTCTGAGCCTCCCGCGTCATCCACCACGATGAAGTCGCTCGTCTTGGCGCGCACATCTCGAGCCGCGGCGCCGGAGAACGCTTGCATGACGCTGATCTTCTGCGCACCGTCGGAGGCCGCCAGCTCGGCGGCGGTGACACCCTGGATGACCCGGAACTTGGCCGCTTCGAAAGTGCCCGACGTGGTGAACGGCAGCTGGCCAAGGATGGGGGCATAGACCACGTCGTTGTATTCGACGGTCTGCGTCCCGGTGGTCATCGACAGGCCGGTGGTGTAGGCCACCGGGACGCTGTAGCCGATCCGTGCCAGGGCGGCGTGCAGCGTGACCTTGGCGGCGCCACGCCGATCCGTCGCAGTGCCAGCTGTACTCGTCACCACGGCCGCGAGGTGGTCGAGGTCCAGCTTGGCGTTCTCGAGGTCGATGATCAAAGCGCTCATGGTTCGGCGGATGCTCAGTTGATGACGGACGCGCGGTCCGGGATGGGTTCGTTGTCGGCCGCGTAGTAGCTGTCGCTGTAGTTCACCGCCCGCACCGTCACGTACCGGCCCTTCGGCGGGTCGATCTCGTCAACCAGGAAGGCCACCTTCCCGCGGTCGTCGTCGGCGGCGAAGCTGTAGATCGTTCGGATGCCTTCGGCCCCGTACTCGGTGACGATGGGCTCGCTGGGCAAGCTCTGCAGTACGACGGTGCAGGCGTCTGCACCGGGTGTGCAGGGGATGCCCTGGCAGGAGCCGTCGCGGCGCATCAGCACGATGCTGTGCGGAAGACCGGGCTGAAAGTGCACCGGTTGGCTCAGGCGCAGCACCAGGCCGTCCTGGCCCACCACCTCGCCGTCGTTGGACTTGTAGCGAGTGTTGTCGACGATGTCGATGCGCTGGCTGGGCAGCAGCAGGCGCGCATCGATGGTGCAGCTGGTTTCGATGGCCAGGCGCTGGCCCAGCAGCTTGTTGTAGGCTCTCCACGCGTGGCGCCAGGCCTGCGCGAAGCTGCGGATTCCCGCCATCTCCACCTTGCGGGGCTTGAGAGCCGAGCCATCGAGCGGCAGGCGGATGGTCTCGGGCTTCTCGGTGTCGGGGTCGAAGTAGACGAACTCGATGCCGTCGTTGTCGGAGTCGTTGGCAAAGCTGCGGGTCAGCGTCTCGGCGCGCGGCTCCTTGTTGCGGTGCGTGAACAAGGCGGCCGAGGTGGCCTGCACACGCTCGAACTGCACCCGGGTGCGGTCGGCCTGGCGGTAGGCGCGGCAGAAGGCCGCGCGGGCGATCGCGTCGACGGTGTTCTCGAAGGTGAAGTTGTCGGTGTCGAAGGTGTAGTTGAACTGCCCCATCTCGGGGTGCCATGCGTCCAGTTCCTGCTGGGTGGCCCACACCTGCCCCAGGTCGAGCTCGGACAGGTCGCGCTTGCCGATGAGCTTGTCCTGGAACACGGCGGCCAGGAGGTCCACCATGCGGCTGGTCGGGTGCAGCGTTCCGCTCACGTGGCGACCTTCGGCATCGATCACGCCACTGAATGTGGTGCCGTCGTACGTGGGCAGCAGCCTGGCCGCCAGGCAGTTGAGCTGGCGCGACTGCAGCGAGGTGGCGCGCACGGTGCCCACCGTGACGGTCTGGATCAGCGTGAGCGGGCCAAAGTGCTCGCGGTCCACCGGGCTCACGCCGGACAGGTTGTCCCATTTGATCTCGTCGACGATCGCGCCGTCGAAGGCGTAGTCGTACGCGGTGCTGCGATACATGCGCACGCGGCATGGCCCGGTCCAGGCGGTGACGTGCTCGATGGTCTGGCCCAGTTCGTCGCTGGACTGACCGGTCATGGTGCCGGTCACGGTCTCGACCACGCCCGTGGGGGCCAAGGTGCCGGCGGCCAACTGCTCGATCTCGATCGTGAAGTCAACACTGCTGCGCGACTTGCCGCCCTTGTCGCGGAACATGCCCTGCAGGGCAACCACCGTCACCCACACCTCGGTGCGGTCTTGCGTCGGGATCGTGTACCAGGGCGTGACGTGATCCTTGCCCACCAGTTGGACCGAAGTGGTGATGGGCGGCGAGTCCGTCACCCAAGTGGCCGTGGTGAGCACCACTTCGCCGTCGGACACCTCGGCAAGCTCGTAGGTGCCGCCCCAGCTGCGGGTGTAGGCCACCCGGGGCGCGGCGATCGGGCCCTCGTCGATGCGTCCAGTACCGCTGAGCTGCAGGCTGTCGGGGGTAGGCTTCGCCAGCACGGTGAAGGTGCCGTTGTTCCCGGCGGCAAAGAAGCCCGACACCGTCACGGCCTCGCCAACCTGAATGGGGTCGAACACACCGCCGGCACCGCTGACGCTGAGCGTGTTCGTCGCGGCGGAGATCTCGAAGGCGATGTCCACGCCATCGCCCAACACGATGCCCACCGGATCCAGCAAGATCTCCACCTGGTCGCCCACCGCGGCCACGGCCGAGAAGTTGGGTGCCCCGGCGGTCTGACGGATCACGTCGCCACCACCGCGGGCCAGGAACTGGTACTCCCCGCTCGCGGCCAGCTGCACCTGGTTGGCCGCCTTCAGCGTGATGCCGTCGACCTGTTTGGACGCCACCACGTTCGGCACGCCGTCGATGATCGGGTCACCGATCTGCAGCTGCGGCGCGTGGCCGCTGTTGGGCGAGGTGAACGGCGCGTACACCGCGGCGCTCGATCCAGGGATGTCCGACAGCAGGATGTCAGCATCGCGCAGGCGGCTCACCTGGTAGTAGCCACGGCCGACGCTGTACAGGCCGAACTCCACGCGACGATTGTTGATGCGCTTCTGGTACGGCGGCGCGATGACCGATGGAATGGACAGCACGGTGCCGTAGATGTCTTCGACGCGCTGACGCAGGCGCACCTGGTTGTCGCGGCCGGCAAGCGCGTTGTTGGGGGATGCCGACGTGCGGTTCAGGCTGCCGGGCGTCCCCGCGCTCTGGCTTGCCGCGTAGATGGCATTGGCCGCGTAGGCCGCCGCGACGTACCAGTAGGTCTCGAGGTAGTACAAGGCGAAGCCGATGGCCTCGAGCCCTGGGCTCTGCAGGATGGTGCAGAGGTCGAGCGCAGGGTCGCACAGCGCGTCGACGTCGCCGGTGATCTCCGACGCGCGGCAGGGCTCGCCTCGGTACATCTGCAGCGTCACTCCGGGGCCCTGTGGGTAGCGCGTCAGCAGCCAGTGGGCGGCGCTTTCGGCCTCGAACTCCTGCGCTGGCGCGCCGGAGAACGGGTGCTCGTGCAGGCGGATGCGCGTCACGGTGCGACGTCCTCGCGGGCCCAGAACTCCATCAGCCGGTAGGTATCGCCAAGGCTGCCCAGGTCCTGCCAGACCACGCCGGTGTCCAGCGCGTGGAGCACCCGTCCGGCGACGACGACGCCGCAGTGGTGCAGGCCCAGGCGGGCATTGCGGCCCAGCAGCACCACGGCCAGCTCGCGCGGGTCGGCCACCTGCACGAAGCCGGTGGGGCGCTTGAGCAGCGCCAAGCGAAAGGCGGCGGCGATGGCGCGCACGCTGTTGTTCACGGTGCGGAACTCTGTGACCGGCAGGCCGAGCTCGCGGGCGTAGACGTCTGCACAGAGGGCCCAGCACGGCGGCGAGGGATAGACCTGCGCCTGGTAGAACGCCACGTCGACGGTCATACGAAGCTCCGCAGCATCGGGATGTCGCGCGGGCTGTACAGCAGCCCCGTGCGGGTGACGTTGAACCGCGGCGCCGTGGCGGTGAATGTGGCCTTGCCGCGCACGCAGGGCAGCGTCTCGGCCTGAAGGCGGGCCACTGTCTGCGGCTCGCTCAGGTCCCCGCTCAGGTACTCGCGCACCACGATTCGCACACGTTCGGTCGTGTCGAGCGGGATGCGGTCGAGTTCCTCGCGGAACAGGTCGTCGATGTCGGTGGTGTCGATCACCACCGTCCAGACCTGGTCCAGGTTCAGCGGCGTGCCGGCGCGCTCGATCGCCAGGTTGCAGCAGAGCACGTGCACGGTCTGGCCGGCCTCGGTGACAACATCGCCGGCCACGCGCTCGGGCCACAGGTACCAGGTGCGCGACATGGCCGAGTGCGCGATCTCGAGCACCAGGATGCAGTACTCGGTCTGCGGCGCGCTGGCCATCCAGACGCGCAATGCCTGCTTGATGTCCTGGCTCACGTTCAGTCCTGGATGGCTTCCGCCTCGAAAGTGAACACCTCGCCCACGCCGATGGTGGTGCTGCGTGCCTCCACCACCAGGTGCACCACCTGGCCGGAGGCCAGCTTGGCGAAGATGGCCGCGCCTTCCTTTGGCACGCCGATGCCGCAGGCGCCGTCCGAGAACACCTGGTCGAAGGTGATGTCGACGGCACCGAGGTAACCCGCCGCGGCGCCGGCCAGCACCGAGGCCAGCACGCCGTTGTCGCCGCTGGTGGCCACCGCGGGCGCGGAGCGGAAGAGGTGCACCCGGATGCTCACGCCGGTGGCGGTGGTCGACTTCTTCGCCCGAAGGCGCGCCAGGCTGAACTGGCCGGCGGCCAGGCGGGCCAGTTGCAGCGTGGGGTGCACCACACTTGCCGCGGTCGCCGAGTTGGCAACCAGGTCGCCCACGGTGTAGGTGCCGCCCACCGCGGTGAGCGTGGCCACGGCGTTGCTGATGGCGCTGATGGCGAACACCTCGTCGGCCATGGTGCCGTCGGGCTTTTCGCGCAGCGTCTTGCCGCCACCGTAACCGGTCGAGAGGATGATGTCTGGCATGTGGGAGGTTCCTCGGGGGGTCAGAAGTCCAGGACGAGGGTGTCCTGCAGGGCGAACTGCGCCAGGCGGCGCAGAAGCGCGGGGGTCTCGTCGCGGTAGGTGTCGTACAGCTCGAGCAGAGAGGCGGCCTCGGCCTCGGTCATCTGGTAGACCTGGGACTCGGCCTCGACCTGGAAGCGCACCTGCGTGTACTTGCCAGCACGTTGCGTGGCATAGCTACCCGGCACGATGTTCACCGGGTGGTCGGCCAGGCCCAGCCCGGTGTCCAGCGGCATCAGGAAGGTGCCCGCCTTCTTGATCGTGCGCAGGTAGAAGGTGGTCCACACCGCGAGGCGCAGCTCGCTCATCAGCATCGACACGCTGAAGGTCTGCGGCCCGCGGTCGTAGGCCAGGCCGTAGCGCGGCATGCCGCCTTCCACCTCGGTGCGGTCTACGCCGCCGGGCGCACTGCCGCCGTACTCGGCCACGCGCGGCTCAAGGCCACGGGGGATGCGCGGCAGAGTCATCGCGCGATCCTCGGCGCCTGCACGGAGCCCGCCAGGGTGCCGCGCAGCTTGGTGTTGGCGTCGCCCATCTGGGCCGTCACCGTGCGCACGGCGCGGTCGTGCGCCTCCTGCGCCGCGGCGGCGATGCGCAGCACGATCTGGCCGTCGCTCATGCGCGCCTCCACCTGCTGGATCGGCGGGCCCTCGTTGATGATGTGGATGTCGGGCATCCCACGTGCAGACGCCTGCGCATCGCTGCGGCGGTTGGCCACCAGCACCCCGAGTTGGCCGGCGCTGTTGCGCTTGAGCGGCATCACGGCCTCGGGACCGGCCTCGGCCATCAGGCCCAGGTTCATCACGCCGCCGTTGGCGTAGCGGAAGAACCGCGGGCTGTTGAATACCGCCCCAGCGGCGAAGGGCTTGGCGCTGCCCAGGTCGAAGATGTCGCCGTTGGCCGAGCCAGCGAAGCCCAGGAACTTCAGGGCGCCAGCGATGAAACCGCCGGCACCGCCCCCGCCGAAGACCGACTGCAGCAGCGGACGAATCACCTGCAGGCGGAAGAACTCGGCGATGGTCGTGTCGACAAAGCTCCTCACGTCGAGCTTCCGTTTGGCCAACGAGCTGGTGAGGTTGTCCTCCAGCGTCGACACGGCACGCACCGCCGCCGTGCGCGTGGCCTCGCCGGCGCGCTCGGCCATGTCGAGGTAGTCCTTCAGGCCGCGGGACAGGCCGGCGGCCGGGTCCTTGGCCTCGCGATCGGCGATGTCGGCCAGGGTGGTGCGCAGGCCGATCTGGCGCTCAAGCAGCGCGATCTTGCTTCGCAGCAGATCGATCTCGCCGGCGCCGGCGCCGGCGGCCGCCTTGGCGGCCAGTTCGGCCTGCTCGACGGCTAGCGTGTCGCGCAGACGGGCGATGCTGGCACGGTCGATCTGCTCGGCCGTGGCACCGAACAGGGCGGCCTGCTCGGACAGCGCGCGGTTCTCACCGATGCGCGCCTCGATCGCGGCCTCGATGTCGGCGATACGGCCCTGCTCGGCGGCCGAGTCGGCCTCGGCCGCGGCGCGGAGCTGGGCACGGACCTCGATCTGGGCGATCAAGCCCGCCACGCGATCGACCTCCACCTTGCCGGCCGCCTTCTGCGCGGCACTGAACTGGCTCTCGGCCGCGTTGAGCTTGGCCAGCTGCTCGATGCGGTAGCGGTCGGCCTCGCTCAGCTTGGCATTGTTGTCCAGCTCCGCCGCCGCCAGCGCGCCGCGGGCCGCGACGCTCTCCATCAGCTTGGCGTAGGCGTGGCGAACGGCCTCCAGCTTGCGCGCCATGGCATCGGCAGAGCTTTGGGCCTTGCTGTCGATGATGGGGGCCGGCGCTTTCCCGTCGCCGCCGCGCGTGTCCTTCATGCCCTCCGGCACGACCGTCGTCAACTCCGCCATGCGGCGGAAGTACTTCAGTCGCCGCTCCTGCGTGTCCAGCTCGGCATTGGTGAGGTCGACAAACTGGCGGTCGGCGTCGGTGCCACGGCCGCGGCGGGCGCGATCCTGGACGTTCTGCAGGGCCTCGCGCAGCTCACCCACGCGGCGTCCTGCCGCGGCCGCGCTTTCTTCGTAGGTGGCAAACGGGTTGGTCCGGAGGCCCAGCTGTTCGGCAGCGGCCAGCCAACCACCGAACGCCTTGCGGCCTTCGAGCAGCTCGTTGGTGAACCGCACCAGGGTGGGCAGCAGGTCAGATGCCAGCGCGATCTTCAGGCTGTCCGTCGACAGCCGCAGCCGCGTCAGGTTGTCGTTGAAGTCGCCCGCTGCCTTTGCCGCCTTGTCGTCGACCACCAGGCCGAACAGCCGGGCCTCTTCGGTCAAGTCCTTGATTCCGTCGCGGCCTCGGTTGAGCACGGGAATCAGTTCTGCACCGGACTTGCCGAAAATCGCCTGCGCGATCGCTGCCTTGGCCGCGCCGTCCTCATAGCTGGCGAATCGGTCGGCCAGGTCGAGCAGCACCTCGTCGGCGCTGCGCAGGTTGCCGTTGGCGTCCTTAACCGCCACGCCGACGGCTTTGAAGGCCGAGATCTGCACCACGCTGCCGCCGGCGGCGGCGGCCATGTTCTTCGACAGCTTGTTCAGCCCGTCGGCAAAGGCCTCGGTCGACGTGCCCGCTACCTCGCTCGCGTAGCTGTAGGCAGACAGCTTGCTGGCCGCCACCCCGTACTTTTCAGACAGGTCATCCAGCGCGTCGAGCTTGTCGATCGCGACCTTGATGCTGTTGAGCCGCTCGGTCACCAGCGCGGCGATGCCGAGGCCGGCGATCGCTTTCGCCGCGCCGCCGAACGCACGCTCCACCCGCGAGGCCTGCGCCTCGGCCGCGCGCGCGGCACGGCCCATGTCCTCTTCGAACTGGGCGATCTTGGCGACCAGGTCGATAGACAGGGTGGCAAGTGCCATGGCTCTTCAGTCCTTCGGTGGCTGGTGGTTCTTGATGACGTGCAGGCGGTGGAGCAGGTCCTCGACGTCGCTGATGCC
This sequence comes from Isoetes engelmannii, assembly GCA_011763485.2. Classification (NCBI taxonomy): domain Eukaryota; kingdom Viridiplantae; phylum Streptophyta; class Lycopodiopsida; order Isoetales; family Isoetaceae; genus Isoetes; species Isoetes engelmannii. The sequence goes on from JAANSK020209757.1 coordinate 11,299, forward strand.
CAGCAGCTCCACGACAAGGGGGAGCCCGGCCCAGTCCATGTCGCCGTGCGTGGTCGAGAGGTAGTTCCAGGCGGTGATCGCCAGGTTGTCGGCGTCGCTGCTGGACGGCAGGTCCTCGCCCTCGTAGCGGACACCGGCCTGCGCGTTCAGCAGCGCGGTCAGTTTTTTTCCGCGGCTTCCTGCAGGTTGAGGTGACGACCGACGGCCTCGACGATCGCGTTGGCACAGACGGTGGCCCACTCGGTACGGTCGCGCACCACCTCGGCCCACAGCTCGGGAAAGAACTCCAGCGGGTCGGACGCGCCCACCGCGGGCCCGAGCAGGCACGCCTCGGTGAAGCCCTCCCAGCCGGTGGCATACCTCGCGGCCAGGTCGAAGGCGCTCGACCCCTTGAGCGTGCCCAGTTCGGCCTCGGGCGGCCGGATCAGGCGCACACGGTGGGTGGCGTCGAGCCCCACCCAGAACTCGCGGCTCGCCCGCAGCTTTGCAACCAGGGCGTTCATCAAGCCGCACCCTTGAGCACGAAGCCCTTGACGGTGACGCTGAAGCTGCCGGTGCCGAGAGCGCCCTTCTGCACGTCCTCGCCCGGCAGCGAGGGCTGGCCGCGGAATACCCGGGTGTCTCCCGACTTGAGGGTGATGCGGAACACCAGGTCGGCGTTGCGGCGGGCGGCGTCTTCGACGATCTCCATGGCCTCGCCGCTGACTGCCTCGCTGTTGAGGTTGAAGGTGACGGTCTGCGCGGCGAGCAGGCCGTTGAGCTCCTGCTTGATGTCGTCGAGCAGCTTCGTGTCGTCCAGCTTCTCGGCATCGCCACCGCCGATGGCATAGCTCGTGGCCGGGCTGAGCGTCGACCAGGCGGTGACGGGCACGAAGGTGCCGGAGGTGTACGCCGGGAAGTCGGTGGTGTTCAGGTTCTCGAGGGTGAAGCTGTCGGTGGCCACGGGCGTGATCCGCGCGGCCTGGCCCTCGAGCTGCACCATGCCGGCAACGGACTTGAAGTAGCCGACGCTCTTGGCCGAGAGGCTGTGCGCCGTGCTCGACGCCACACCAGGCTTGGCCTGGGTAACGGCCGAGACGGTCTTGGCGGACCCCTCGGTCTTGGAGACTTCGACGCGTACGCCGCGCCCGACGATGGAGGCCATGGGTTCCCTTTCAGACAGAAAAACGCCGGCTCACGGCCGGCTGGTGGTGGATGGGGGCAGACGTCTGCATCAGGTCCAGACGTCGACGTTGAGAACGACGGCCCGGGCGCCGACCTCGGGGTCGATAGCGTCGGGATCGGCCTCGCTCGGATCGAGCCCGTCGGCCCGCAGCGCGGCGTCGACCAGCTCCGAGACGCCGACGGACGACGATCGGGTGACGCCCCAGCATTCGAGCTGGAAGGTGTCGCGCCGGGCATGCACGCTACCGTCGAGGCCGGTGATCTTTTCGAACGCGGCGCGCTTGATGACGACGAAGGGCAACTGGTCGGTCTCGTGCGCCATGTCGACACGGATCTGCTGCCCCACCACGGCGGTGAGGGGGGTCGAGGCCAGCAGCCAAGCAACCAGGTCTTCGGTGGGCGAGCTCACAGCGGGTCCTTCGGGTTGCGGTCAAGACGCTGGATCTGCGGCCCGAGCACACGCTGAAACTCGGTGAGTGCGTCACCCAGGCGCTGCGCAGAATTGCGCAGGAACCGGAACGGTGCGATCGCGCCACGCTTCTTCGCGCTGCGGCCGAACTCCAGCCAGCGCCAGTAGTACGGATCCAGAGGGCTCTTTGCGCCGCGACGGCTGATGCCCTGCGCGGTGCGGCCCTTCGCCGGGCGCACGTTGACGAACACACCCACGTCGCCGGCGCGCCGTGCATCCTTGCTGGTGCGCACCACGATCGACCGACGCACGAGCCCCGGCGTGCGGTATGGCGTCGCCTGCTTCAGCACAGGGGCGCCCTTGCGCGCCTCGTCGCGCACGATGCGGGCGCCGGCGGCCAGCGCGTTGCGCACTGCACGCTTGCGCAGCTTTGCCGGGATCTCCAACAGGCGGCGGCGCAGTTCGTCGAGGCCCAGGATCTTCACTTCCAGTCCATTACCGGCCATCGCGCACCCCTTTGACACAGGCGATTTCCAGGTACTCGCCGGCGGCATCCACGTCCACCGGCTCGCCGTCAATCGCGAGCGGTACTGCGCCGAGGCGCGACAGGTGCACCAGTCGGTGCTCATGGGTGCCGTCCAGCACGTCGGCCCGGTAGCGGATGGCCACCACCGTGTCGACGGGGCTCTGCGCCTGAGCGGCGGCGAACCGCGTACGGGTGCGCGCGGGCCGCACGCGGGCCCATACCTCAGCCAGCAGGCTCCAGCCGCCAACCACCTCGTTCAGCGCATTGGCGGTGCCGGTGCGGCGCTCGATGCGCACCCGCTGGTCGAGCTCGCCGGGGTCGATGTACACCTCAGGCGCTCCAGATTTCGTAGTGGTGCAGCAGACCCTCGGCGAATTCCTGCGGCACTGCCGGCTTGTCGCTGCTGCGGCCGCGGCGCTGGTACAGGTCGGTGAGGGCCAGCTTGATCCACTGGCGGATGGGCAGCGGCACGTCGTCGGGCTCCGCGCCGTATCCAGCGACGAAGACCACCTCGATGGCGGCGGCCTGGCAGCGGGCGGCCGGCCAACATGTGCCCCAGGCCGCGGTGATGCGCGCAGGCACGTCGTCGACCGCGCAGTGGTAGGCGCCGGCGTCCAGCGTGCGCTTGACGCCGGTGGTGTCGATATAGGCCACCGAGGTGATCGAGTCGACACGCCCGCGCGGTAGCCGGATCACCGGCGGCCAGCTGTCGAGAGTGAGGCGCCAGGTGGTGAGCAGCAGGCTGCGGTCCAGCCGGTCTTCGGCAGCACGGGTGGCGGTGGCCACCAGCTCGTCGATGAAGGCGTCGTTGTCGTCGTCGACCAGATCCTCGCGCAGATGCTGCTTGGCCTGCGCAGTGGTCAGCATCGGCGCGGTGGCCGGGGTGACGAGCACGCAGGCCATGGCGTCAGGCTTCCGGGGTGGGGATCACGTCGCTCGCGGGTGCAGACGTCTGCGACCCCGCAGCAAGCGGCGCTGGCTCGGCCCGGTCGGCCGCCAAGCGCTCCGCCT
>JAANSK020209868.1:0-14407 GCA_011763485.2 Isoetes engelmannii
CTCAAAAAACTTACCATACCCAAGAAGCTCTTGACTTGTTTGATGCTCTTTGGTGGTGTCAGCTTTTTTAGAGCTTCTACCTTGTTCTCAGCCACTTGGATGCCTTTTGAGGACACTTCATGACCTAACAAATCCCCTTTAGAACATAGAAACATACATTTTTTGGGATTCAAACTCACTCCTTTTTTGCACATGCTACAAACTTTGGTCAAATAGTTAAGATGATCCTTTATGGCAAAGCCTAAGCATAAATCATCAAGATATACTCTGAATAAAGAGGGAGGCATTTCCTTGAATACGGTGTTCATTGCTCTCTGAAATGTGGCTGATGCATTCATCAGGCCAAAAGGCATCCTCTTCATAGCAAAAGTTCTCCATGATGTAATGAAAGCTGTCTTGGGTTGATCTTCTACTTTAATACTGATTTGGTTGAAGCCTGAAAATCCATCTAAGAAGGAATATATCTCCTTTCCTGCAACAGCATGTAACACTTCCTCCGAGAAGTGTAAGGGGTAACAATCTTTAATGGTAGCCTTGTTCAGATCCCTATAGTCAATGCGAATTCTTATGGATTTTGTTCTTTTTTATAGACACAATGCATGCTCACCATTCTGGATTCACAATTTCTGCAATCACTCCAGCATCCTTCATTCTAAATAATTCTTCTCTGATAAGATCAAGCAAGGCAACATTGATTCTTCTGAGTTTTTGCATCATGGGTTTGACTCCTCTTTTACTTTTTATTTCAAATTCACACACATTCTTGTCAATGCCAATTAGTTCATTCTAGTCTCAAGCAAACACATCTTTCCATTCATTGAAGAAATCCACAATCATGCATTCATCCTCTTTTTTAAACATGTCTCCTACATAAAGAATCCTACTTTGACCATCTTTTTCTATTTTTATTTCCTTCACTTGCTTCTCATTACTTGCATAAATTACCAGAATGGGATGCAGTTGCTTCAGATCCTCTTCTTCTAATTCCTCTTCCTTGATGGCACCTTCAGCTAGATGTTCAAGCAGGACACTCTTGCAAAGTGCATCTGCTTCATTATTGAAGTCCCTTGGTACATGATGCAGCTTCCAAGTTGTGTATTTTGACAGTTCCTCCATTCTTGGCCCGGTATTCCCCTAAAATTTGCCTGCATACAAGTTGAGAGTCTTCAAATACAACAATATTAGTAATGTGAAGATGTGTACCCGCTTGTAATCATGTACTCAGTGCCTTGTACTCAGCCATGTTAGATATAGAATTTAAATGAATCCTGCCTACCTTTGCTAGCAATTTGCTCGATTGATCCTTAAGTATGGTAGCAGATGAGGCTATACTCAGTTTCTTAGAGACCCCACCATCAAACCATAGGTAAGCAAAGTTCTGTTCCTTAGATGATCTTCTCTCATTGGGCAACTCTGTTTCTGACTCCAGGTTTGCCCATGGTCACATCATATTCCCCAAGTTGATTAGATATCAACACATCTTCATCAATAAAATTGAATTCCCCAAGTTTATTGTAGATTGTTACTGTTTTCTTACCATCAGTTATGGTACACTCTCCTCTTGACCATATAGGTCTGGCATCTACTATGGATAGCCATCTTCTACCTAAGAGTAGGTCATAAATGTCTGATTTCTTAGTTACTCCTTCAAATGCAACCACAACAAAGTTAGCAGCCACCACAATTCCTTCAATGACAATAGTTACCTTGCTTACTATTCCTATGGGGTTGATTCTTGAGTTAGAAAAAGATTTCAGTACCATTGGTGCTTTCTTGTCGACTTACCAAACCACATTGCTTCATTACATGATGAGGCATTACATTCAAAGGTGATCCCCCATCCAATAAGACCTTAGACAAAGCCTTTTTCCCAACATTTGTTGCACATGTGAAAGCACCTGGAATGCTCATCTTGCATCAGCATTTGCTCCTTAATGTGATTTGTGAATGCAACCTATTCTTCTTGGGAAAGATTGACCTGCTCTTCTTGAGTCAGACTTAGCATTTTCTTTCTATAAGTAGGGGCAATCCTCAGCAGAGTTAGGAAATCCACACTAATCTTTGAACTTTTCAAAAGAGCTTCAAAGTCATCATTCTCTCTATCTTTTTTCAAAAATTTCTGATAAGGGGAGGGAGGCACAACCTGTTTACCTTCTGTTGGTTTGTCTTTAGGTGCACTTGCTTCTGCCCCTTCTCGAGCTATTTCCTTGTCCTTCATCATGCCTCTTGTATGCACAGCCATGATCTCTTCTCGTTCTTCAGATTCCTGTACAAATCTGATAGGAATACTAGATTCAGACCTCACTGGAGTACTTGTTTCAGCAGCCTTGGCTTTGTCTTGTTTTGCAAAGTATTCTTTGACACTGCACCTGTCCTCATAATGACCTGTAGCTTTACAAAAAGCACAAACAGGACATTCCCTACCATAATGACCTCTTTTATTGCATTTCAGACAAGGCCTATACCAACAAACATCAGAAGAGTGAGTTTCTCTCATACAATGCACACATGGAGGATAAGTCTTCCTTTCAGATCTTGAAGCTCTCAATTCTTGGAGCTGCTTAGTGACTTCAAGCAAGGCCTCAGAGACCTTGTCAATCTCTGCCTTGACATTAGCAGCAGGACTATCCGATTCTTCAATTGCCTTTAGCTTCTTTTTTTCCTTTTGTACATCATAAACTGGTATAGGATCATGGCCAATGTATTCCTGTTCATAATCCGGAAAAAAAAGGGTCATTAGGGATATGAATATCATCAGGCAGATAGGAAAGCACATCAGCAATCTCAATAGCCTTATTAAAGTCTTTATGGATGGTGTCAAATCCTTCATGCTTGTAAATTTTAAGCATTTTCCTGTGTACTCTTGGCCTGCTACTTAATCCTCTTATAAAAGATGCTACAATATGAAAAGTATGGTTAGGCACTTGATTCACCTGGCATTTAGTGAGATAAACATGAAATCTTTCCACATATTTATGAATTGTCTCACCATTTCTGATATGAAAGGTCTGCAACTCAAAAATAAGGACTTGAGGATCACAAATTTTACCAAATCTAGCTAAGAACCTTTTTACAATCTCTTCCCAAGTGTTAGTGCCATCACTTATCACATATTCAAGCCAAGCTCTCACTTTGTCATTCTTGAAGCATTACTTGAGTTCTGCAAATTTGCTTCCCTTCTTGTGACCATATTCCTGGTAATACTCCTCAAGAGTTTTTTCAGAAAATTGTTGGCATTGATGCTAGAATCAAAAGCAGGAGTAGGAATGGAAACATTGAGCTCAAAATAATGACAAGGCATACCTGTGTTGAGTTGTACAACCACTCTTTGAGGTGCAGCCTGTGCTTCTGTATTTTCTTGAATTTTTGCATGGTCAGAAGTATCAACATTTCTCCTAGGAGCCATAGTCCCCAAGAACCAGGTTGGATCTCGGTAGAAGCCTCCAAAATGTTGAGGGTATTCCTGGCAAACCCTCAACCTCAATGGTACAGGACCTTCAGGTTTCTTTAGGAAACCACTCTGTGCCTTCAGATTGCAAAAACAAAGCTCTAATTTCAAGTTAGAACTGCTTTCCCAATTCAAGAAAAAATGGTCTGAACTCTAAGATTTCTCACAAGCACAATTTGATGCTTTTGGAGCTGATTTCAATCTTGATAGAAGCTCTAAAGGAAGTATGAGGACATGGGCTGAGGCTGGATCAAAGTCTTGCATAGGATCTTGCTTAAAAAGATTACACTGACCGGGTCAAGAATATGTCAACGACCCTGGCGGAGAGCCAAATTTCGCAGATCATTTTGATGGGACCTTTTTTAGATTTTGACACTTGAATAGCTGTAACACTTGCAAAAGAAGCAAGAAAGTTTAGACAATATGGAATTGAAATGTGATAGACTTTGTTATCCTCAAGAACAGTGATTAGAGATGTGAAAGTTCTACCTTTTATGGCATTTATGTGAAGCTAGGCATTCATTTGTAGGAAGGGCATTCTCATATGATCAAGACAAGCCAACTCTGTTAGAAAAAAAGGATGTTTTAAGCATTGTAGAGAAGTTTTCAATGTGATAGGGATTGATTTTGTGGCTACTAGCAATCTTAAACTAGAACTATCTTAATTTTTTCGTTTTATGAATAGAGAAGTGTTTACAGACCTCAAATCCAGACTTTAAAGCACATCGATTTACTTGAATTCAATACAAACATATAAATTAGAGCATAATTTTTAACTTTTGATCAGATTGTGCAAGAAATATTATACCAAACTCGGATTTTCATTCATGTAACACTTGTTAGATGATTTTTCAAGCTCACAGATCATGGGCATAGGATACTTCCATTTCTGGACAGGATTCTTGGTCAGCTTTACTGCCAAATTGGTGGAATTCGGCAGCAAGGAAGGTGAAATCAGGCACTGGAAGATTGATCTGGCATCTATTCAACCTCTGCAATCTCCAATTCGCGTCTGAGCCCTTGAAATTTTTCGTATGATATTTCCCCTTTTTTAAAATCCCCTGTTCTGTTGCATTCTTGATTAATTCGTCTGCCTGGCTTGTCTTTTTGCTTAGATTTAGGTTTCTTGGTACTATTAAGGTCCGGCTGAGGTGTAAGGATTATGATTAGCCCACTGAATACTGCCAAGAATTCGTTTCTTGGCCTGATGGATTTAGGGTTCTTCAGAAAAAACTTGAAACAATATCCCACGGGCTTAAACCAAAAAGTTGGACTTGGATATAAATACACCGTCCCACGTAGATTTATAAACTGACGTGTTATGCCCACGTGGGATTCGGTACCTCCACCGCCCCACACGCCCGGGTGTACCACGTGGCGGGGGGTGACTGGCTGAGAGGGAATCTAGGCTTTTGGGGGGGGGGGGTGGTATATAGGAAATTTTTTTGCATATTTGAAGATGGGCACGATTCCCAAGAAGTCGAATTTAAAGGTCAAGACAAGCTCTTTTTTCAATTTTTTTGTGGCAAGTGCCATGGTTTCACAGGGGCTACAAGATGGAAAAACAAAATCTTGGAAAATAGCACTTTGGATTTTTGGTAAAATTAAGGGTGAAATATGATGACTGGGCATGGTTGGGATGACTTGACAGAGGTGGTGGGTGATGTGGCATGATGAGTTGGCAAAGACATTTTCCCCTAGTCAAAAGTAGTTTTTATGAGGTGAAAGTGACATGGAGATGATGTGGATGACACGTGTGCCATGTACAAGTGTGTGATGATGAAGTGGATTTTTCATGATGATGTGGACAAGGTGGTGTGTTAAGTTGGCACATATGGGCAATTTATGGACTTTGACATTAGCAAATGTGCCATTCTCTTTCCTTTTTCAAGTTTCTAGAAAGAGAATTTGAATTGAGACATTTGAGGAGTTCTTGTGAGGCTATCTTTAGGCTCCTCTCCTTTTTCATGGTTGTATGGATGGATGGATGATCAATGGAGTGTGTGAACTTCCTTTGACTAGGAGAATGTGCTTAGGATATGAAGTGTGGATGGCTATATGAGGAATATGAATGAGTGAAACAAAGACAAAGCAAAATGTGTGGGGATGAAGAAGGATGAGAAAAATGGCTAGGCCAATCTTGGTGAGGTGTTAGGGAATACCAAGACTTCAAGATCCAAATTCAAAGAAAAGAGATAGTCTTGTACCATAGAGAATCTTCCAATCTTCAAGGGGTCTTCCAAACTTAGACTAGGGGCTCTCTAGATTTGGCTAGCAATCTTCATGGGCTCCAGACTTGTGACCAAATTTCTTCAACATGATGATATGATGTCCAAGTGAATGTCCTTGCTTGGTTCTACAAGTCTTGGTGTCTTCCATTGTTTGACTTGGTCTTCAAATGGTCTTCAAGGTCAAAAATCTTCTTGTATGTTCATGCATACATTAAATCAAGCATTCGTCAGGCTGGTGATTCTTCCATGATGCCATGAGTGGCAGCAGGGATGAGGACGACTCTTGTAATTATAGCCTGAGATATAACCCCAAAGAGGCTAGAACATACTAAATTGAAGTCCCAGTATAAATAAGGACCCCTTGACTTGAACGCAAACTTCTCAGTATAAATAAGGTCCCAGTATAAATAAGGACCTTATTGATGATGAAGCAATTGATAAAGATGTGAGGACCCCTTGACTTGAACGCAAACTTCTCACAGTTACGACTTTAAGTCCCGTAACCCAAGAATTTGAGGACTATAGGGGTGTTCCCTAGAGGATATACTTACCAAGATGGCAAAACCATCAAAGATAGTTAACCAGATTAAGAGGGCAATATAGATATGGAAAGGGCAAGATGACATTTTAGGCCTATCCCCATCAAGGTGACATATGCATTTAAATGTGTATAGAGTCTAGGAAGCGGGATTGTAAGAAATACAAAAAGCTTCTAAGAATACTCTAGGTATGGGGAAAAATGCCACATGGACAAGCTATCCAAGCGTGTAAAATTATTCCACGGACGAGAAGTCCGTGTTAAATTCTATACGGAGACGCATAATCTTGAAGTATAAACTTCAAAATTGGTTGAGACCTCAAGAATTAAATACTATGATCCAAGAAGTTGGGGTCTCGTGGGGGGGGGGGGGACACAAAGGGTACGGTGAAAATGGAAAAAGGCCATTCAAATTGGACTATAAGACTTAAAAAACTATGTAACCATCAATGGCAACAGATTTGTGATAGACCGGCTAAAATTATAGATCGAGGTGGTCTCGGTCTCTCCCAAGAAGGATATCTTTATAAGGACAAATGCTTCATATATATGCTGATTATAAGCCTACATGGTTGTCTCCCTGACATGAGTCATAGTGGAGACAGTTAAGACCCCTAATAGTATCAAAAGAGGCTTTTATGAAAAAAGTCTCTGGCTGAAGGTTCGTATAAAGTGCAAAAGTAGTGGTTGTAATACATTGTCCCCAAAATTTAAGCACTCTCTAAGGAAAGACTCATTAGGAATGGCTAAATGCCACTAAATGGTGATGGCAAAAGCAGTTCTAGCGGTCTATGATAGAATTGACTATCGTCAATTGGGGAGGACAATGGTCATCATCAATGCTACCTAAGCTGTGGAGTTATGGAGAGTTACCTGGGTTTAGGCTTTAACCTACACAAAGTTTACACGTTATGGCAGGTCTCTAGAATAGGTACCCCATATACCATTAAGGAAGATAAAGCGGGCGTTGGTATAGTGACTTATAGGCGGCCAACAAGCACATTGATGGCTTATTCTATAGCGAAGGAAGTACAAAGCAAACACTAGAATAATTATAGGTTGGCAACCAAAGAAGCCAAACCCTTTCGCACAGTGAATTGTGTAATTCTATACGTATAATCTTATCAGCCTGAGACCCGATGGTATGAACAGAGTACTTGTAGGTAGCCAAGTACAGACTATAAGAGACTGTAGTTGGCATTTAATATAAATGGCAATAAACAACAGGCAACAGGATACAATGTAATATTATGGGCTAAGTGGGTACTGCATGGCAGTCCTTTTGGGCCGACTATTAAAATTTGCCATCCTAGAAGGTCAAATGTAGTGCGGATGACGCATCATAGACTATACATTAACCACGATCATCTCTTGGTTAACGGAGAATTGTAATTTATATCTAAGAATTGAAGGTCAATACAAGTTGGAGCACTAGGAACTTAATTGTCCTTGTTGGATTAGACCCATTGTGCAGGAAGAGAAGGCAATTGCCTTGTTGATGCTAGCTGACTCATGATTGGCGAGAGTGCTCCTCCCTAAAGACTATGGCTTATATAAGTATGACATCATCTATGTGACAATGCCCAACTGCTAACAGTTGTAAGGTCTATGATGACTTTAATTCATAACCCACAAGGATATGTGGGTAAAAGACATAGAAAGATATAAACTCACATTTGGAAGCTAGACTATTATGGAATACACAAAACTTGCCAAACTTGGGATTATATTAATTTAAAGAAACCCATGAAGTTTTGTTATCATGGAGTATATAGTATTTATTCCCGCATAATAGAGGTTCAAAAGACAAAAAGAGGGTAAAAAATATCTAAAGGTATAGATTGATGTATTACGGTTAATTAAATGGGAATTTGTTGAATCTCACAGCAAAAGGTTTACCCGGATGCTCTACACTTATTATGCACTAATGCAATGAAACAACTGAAGCAACACCCATGACTATTCAACCTAAAGGGCGTAAACCCTAGATATCGAGAACATGTTCAAGAAACGTGGATAATGGGCATACTTTAATTCTAAAGAGCATAGAGTCGGAAGGTGGTCATCTTCACAGCTTTGAATGAGTTGCATGACTTGGAAAAAGTCGGCTCTACTAGCATGCGGAGATGGACTTTGGCTGAGACTGCTTTAAAGGGTATAAAGAACGTAATGAAATTACGTATGTCGGGCAACAGACCAACCCAATTTAGTTCATAATAGCTCGTTGTAAAGAATTTATAGACATTATGGATCATAAAGCAATAATAGAATATAAGGTGACACAAGAGTACATGTGGCACCGAAACATTATCACAAGTATGAATAAGATGTCTATGAGGAATAATGTACGATCATGAGAAGAAGAACATGCGAAAACACAAAAGGTTTTGCATGCGTAGGTAGAAATTCCCAGTGCCGGGTTGCACAGCCGGGTCAGGGTGCCGCACGCCATGGTTGGGTAGCACGGGGCTGCAAGCCGGACGAGATGTTGACGATCCTGTTGCTTGTCCAAATATAAATGATGAAGCACGAAAGGTATAAGAAGCATATAGACGAGGATTGGTTCTCTTCTTTGCAGGGCAACAAGAGTAAAAGGAATCTAGGTACTAAAAAGATGGAGATATCGAAGGAATGATTCTGCACGATGTATGCCGGACTTATCCCGCACTACAATTGATCAAGCTCTTACACAAGATGATGAGGTTTTGTTCCAGTTGGCAAGAGTAAGGTACTTACCAAGATAATCCAGCGTGGAGCCTCTAATCGAAGTTACAGCTTGCTAGTGTACAACAAGAAGGGCAATGAGCATGTTAAGATTTGGCGGATTGTATACTGCCACAGTTGGTCTAGCAAAAGATAATTGCCAGACCGGAATCCTCTATGTCCACAAGAAATAGAGCCTGTAGATATAAGTAGGAATAGAATCACTAAATTTCAACCAAAGCATGTTTGGCCATCACAAAAAGGTTTGGCTTGGATGCACAGAAGTAGGTGGCTATGGCGGGTGAAGCTCACAAGGGTCATCCGCGCTGGGTGAAACTGGTGGGGTGTTTCTAAGGGAGGGTGCATCCAAAATTTATTTTGGAGTACATAAATGGACTCTACACATTGCTTGAAGCTCACTGAACCTATTGGTTGGCCTGTTGGATGAGCAGTTGGTCAAATAAGGAGGACAACTCCTACCGTGCACAAAACGGACTCGTGAGAGTTTCACAGGGCTCATTTGCGCTAAGTGAGGGCGGTCTTTTACCCCCCCCCCCCCCTTCCTTTTTTTTTCCTTTTGCGATAATTAACTTTTTTTTATCATGGGTTCAATTGCCCATTCGTTCGCCTATACATTTGAATCCTGATGTCCACCATACGCTATATACGATGGTGAAAGGCATTTTGACAATGATTAGAGGATTGTATTGAAGGTTGAAATACTTCTTACAAGTTTAGAAAAAAAAAAGAATTTCACAAATTATCTTCTTAGATAATTGATAATTAAATAAAACGAGTAAAAGATTATAGTGTTATTGTACTAGTTTAATGGTAAGTGCACTTGGTTGGGAGCCAAGAGGTTAGGGGTTCAAATCCTTTTCTTACCTTAAACTGTTTAGTATTATATAAGGAACCAAACATAATTAAAATATGTGGTAAGACTCTTGGCATATTGGTAGTTGGTAAGGTCTTAGATTTGCTACCAAGAGGTTAGAGGTTCAAATCTCTTCACTGCTACCAAGAGATTAGAGGTTCAAACTTCTTCATTACAAAAAAAAGAGGTTAGAGGTTCAAATCTCTTCACTGCTACCAAGAGATTAGAGGTTCAAACTTCTTCATTACAAAAAAAAAAAAAAAGAAGGGAAATTTGAACTTAAAAATGTCAATAGTCAAAGTCAATGGACCACTCTCAAGTGCGCCAATTGGGCTTGTGAGAGTCTTACAAGTGGTATTCGGGCCCTGGGCCTAAATTCACTTATCTCTTACAATTTAAAAAAAAAAAAAAAATAGAAATTTGAACTTAAAAATGTCAATAGTCAAAGTCAATGGACCACTCTCAAGTGCGCCAATTGGGCTTGTGAGAGTCTTACAAGTGGTATTCGGGCCGTGGGCCTAAATTCACTTATCTCTTACAATTTTGGTGCTTTAGGCATACAATTCAGCTTCACGAAACTTTTTAAGCTAACTTTGACCTCTTATTTACTAATATTGATTATTTACAGTGTGAAATGGTAAAGTTGATTATTTACAGCGTGAAATGGAGGGGCGACTCCCACCGTGTGCAAATTGGGCTTGTGAGAGTCTCACAAGTGCCATTTGCATTGGGTAAGAGTCGTCGGGCATTGGCTCACTAATTTTTCACTAGGCGGTTGGGAATTTTTTTTTCCCAAATTCGGGGGCTTTGTCTTGGTGAAATTTTTCTCCAAGACTTGGATGTTATCTAGAAAATTAGTCCTATTGGAAAATGGTCAGTGTTCGATCTTGGTCTGCCAAGATCATTGCTCTGATACCATTGTGACGTCCCCAACTAGTGTACGATGCTCCCATCATATAGAAACTGGAGTTTCCCCCTCGTCGGCCATAACACCAACGAAAGGCCGTCCATCTAACGTGAATCTTTGATGACGCACCAAGGGTCCACGTGGAAGAACTGGACGTGTCATTGATTCCGTCTCCCTTGGAATCCACCTATCAATGTGGAAGCGTAAAACATAAGTACAAACAACAAATACAATATATACAATACCACCTCGAAGGGTAAAGAACACCATATCACCTGTAAACATCATAGCCTCATAACATCAAAGGCAAATCCTACCCAGGGCTCAGACTCAATGGTGTGATTGACGGCTTTGGTCTCCAGAGTTCAATGCAGACAAAATTCATAGCAATGGATTTGGCTGGCATAGAACATGATCGTTGGGTTGTCCACTCCATCCGCCCCTCCTGTGCATACTTTGCAGATAGGCTGATAAGCCTTGGGACCTGGTTGTAGCCTGCCGGATGCATAGCCAAAAGGGGCTACTCTTGGATTGCATCTTCCCAGTCCCGATGAGGCAGGAAGGGACTTCTCCCTTCCAGAGAATCCATGCCCATAGCAGGCGAGCTAGAGGGCTACCACTGCCCGTACACGACTTGAACCCTATTGAAGGAGGCCGCGCCTCCCACAAGGTGTCGAGCCCATACCAAGAGCCTTATGCAGTGCATACTAGTATTAAGCCTAGCTCACAATGTTCCCCGGTAGGCCTTACATACCAGAGGGATCAACCGCTATGGGACAAGTTCCACCTTATGAGCCGGTCTAGCCCCTCCAACCACAGTGCAGGCGGGCTCTTATGCACATGCCGCATTTAGTTGGGAACTAATGAGGCCTAAAACTAGGATCATACTACTAATCAAGGCTTGGGTCTCTACCCCCTTTTCCAATACAACAGAGGGCGAACAAATAAACCATCCATAGCTAAACATAATGAATCTGAAAACATCATAACAGAAATAGGAATCTACCTAGCATACATAGTTAGAGGTCATTGGTCAGTTTTTGGCAAGGGGACAAGAATAGCCAATGGCTAATCTAAGAATCCAAGAATGGGCACCTACCAGATCCTTGGCTGGCGGGCATAGCTCCTCGGAATGCTTCCATAGCTGCGGGTACAGATCGAGGTGGCTGCTTGGGCTGTTGGGCGCGATTCCCAAGATGAATGGGTTGCTGGCAGTTGCTACAGTGGTCGAAATGGGCTGCTCCTACTAGTGGCGCGCTCCCCAAGAATGCTGATGGCGATTGCTGGAACTCCTGCTGATGGCTACCCTGGCTGCTGTTGGCACTGATCCCCAAATAGGGACTTTTTAAGGTTTTTTCCCGTTTATAGAGGGGGTACCTTTAGGGTACACCCTTCTAGGGTTTGATGGGGATAGGTCAAGGCCTGGATCGCGCCATGTGGCAGTTAGCATAATATATTGACATGTTATCACATGTGCAATATATTGGGGTCTAGGGGTGCGCCACCCCATGGGCTATTCTATACCGACTATCGGGTACATGTCGTATATCGGCATGTACAATGACGTGGCTAGTATAATATATGTATTTATACCATATATTATCTTGGAACGTCACAACAACCTGCCCGTTGCAATGAGTGCATTCTTGCAGGCATACTCAAGAAATCACACCTTCATCATTAGCTTCTTTTGCCATCAATTCTTGCAATTGGATCCCCACAGTATCAGGGATCACCACTAACAATGGTTTGTTCTCTACAACCTAATCATAGTCTATTGTTTGCAAATGTTGATAGCGTGGTTGGTTATTGGGATTGGCCTCCACTTCTTACCCTATACTGCAATGCGTATGCGGTGCCCTTTATAGCAATCGGCTCCCACCAGGAGACAAGCACCTCTTCATAATGAGGGAGAATTGGATCACGTATTGGATCCTCTTCGGCAAATGCCATCCATGTAGGGCAATTATCATGTGGTCTGATGAGCAAGAGCATTCCTTTCTTAACATCCGTGTAGGGGTTGAGTTTTTCAACCGAGTTCTTAGGTCGACCCAAATAGGGCTCCACATACTGAGCAGGTGCATTGTACTCATCCTGGGTTGTTCCAATGCATGTTGCCTACTGCTGGATCATAAATCTTGCATGACTACTCTCCCAGCCTGAACATTCTCAAGCACATCCATCACGACAGACGAGTAATCAATAACCTTATTCATATATATTGGACCATGAATTGTAACCAGCTCTAGAGATAACTGCCCAATGCATCATGTATTTGGAAATAGATGATCTCAGTGTTGTATGGTTGCATGACTTTAGTGATACTCTCGGAATCATAGGAAAACCATTGTCATCTTCCCTACACATCTTAATTCCTTTTTCTGGGAGAGACTCTCGATGCCCTAGCCTCATCTTATAGTACATAAGTGGCCACCCATCCTTCGTGCAGAACTTGAAGGGAAGAGGTTCTATATGACTATATAATTGATCCTTTTTGTCGAGGATAGATCCTTTTTGTCAAGGATAAGGCCTTTCATGAACTCCTTTCAAGTAGGCACCCCAGTGACAAGATATGGTGCAGGAGCCTTGGTGCTACACTCTCTAAAGAGTTGCATAAGCTCAGGTATAGTCAATGCATCTAATCTTCTTAGGAGAGTCCAGTAGTTTTCGAAGAGAGCATCTATGTCATTACGGGTGTGCCCAACCATCATAAAACCTAGCCGCACCTAATCGAAGACACCTAACTAAACTAGGTATGGCAACCAAGAGAACAAATATATGTTCTTGTTTTGACATGAGCAATCATCTAGCTGCAAAGCCTTCTTAGTAGCTTCTATAGCTTCGTAAACCACTGTTTTGTTGAAATTCCTGGATTTTTCCCTATATGTTTACTTTAGGTAATTTTAGGTTTATGGCTTTCTGGTGGCGCCGCTTACAGCGCCGCCGTAGCAGAGCATGTTTGCCTTTGGGCGATGTTTGGGAGGATGATTTTGTGCCAGTGATTTCGCCGAGCAGGATGATCTTGCGTGAATGATTTCACAGCGCAGAGCAAGGGCGGCACAGCAAGGCCGGCATAGCAAAACAAGAGCGGCAAAGCAAGGCCGGCAGAGCTTCAGTAGAAGTTCATTTGAAGATCCGGCAGTTTCTTGAGCTTGCAATCGAGTTTCTTAAGCAGATCTGCAGATCCGGCAGTGCTAACATGTATCAACTCGCGAAACAGGGGCGGAGCTTCAATGAGCTTCAAGTAGCGAAACAAGGGCAGTTTTTGAGCCCCTGTTCTTGGATCCACTGTCTTTGAAGATCTTGAGCCTCTATTCTTCGGATCTGGCCGAGTTCAAGGGGGCTTATGTTCTGGTGATTTGGGAAGCATCAACTCACGAAATAGGGCGGAGCTTCAAGTAGCGAAACAAGGGTAGTTTTTGAGCCCCTGTTCTTGGATCCACTGTTTTTGAAGATTCTTGAGCCTCTGTTCCTCAGATCTGGCCGAGTTCCAGGGCAGTCGAAACAAGGGCTTCTGTTCTGGTGATTTGGGAACCTTTATCATGGAATGGCCCGGATATTTTTTTCCCAGGATCATACTTTTAGATATGGCTTTGAGTAAGCCAAAGGTACTTAATTCAAAAGAATGCTCGATCCTGAAAGCTTTATCTTGAGGCAGCAAGAAGCTTCTTGCTCAGTCGGCAGATTAAAAACTAAGCAACAGATT
>JAANSK020209979.1:0-24376 GCA_011763485.2 Isoetes engelmannii
TTGAAACATGAAACATGTTGTACCATGTTTTACGGTTTGAAGTTGAATATATATTCATCCTCGTTTGTGTCATGAATTTAGAAGCGTAGAGGATTATAAGGTTCAAGTTTCTTGACATTGGGATGTGATCAGAAGCGTTGATTCGAGACTTTATAGCACTTGTTAACTTGGATATCTTACAGTGCAATGGCGGTTATACAAAGCGTTATTCAAGATTATACATTCCACAGTGAGTTAATTTGGAGTGCAATGTCCTTCACATTTCACATGGACTTAATTTGGAGTGCAAGGTCCTTCAGACGACCCTTACATTTTGACAAGCTTAACCAGTATCCTTGGGTTTTGATAATTTCCTCAAAAATGCCTTTTGTCAACACTCAATTCAAAGTTTTTGTATAGCCTTTAAAATTTACGTCCTTGAGATTCTTAATGTGATATTTTTTTAGAGGGTTATCCTAAGATTCTACAAGGGTGTTCCCACCTATGCAAATTCACAAAGTTAGAGGTGATATACCACGATATGCTCATATAAAGCATTTTAAGAAAACCCAACCTTAGCCTAAATTCAACATTAAATCAAACAATGAACTTGATATCTTTATGTATTTTGTCTTCCCTCAACATCAAAGCACCATTCTATCATCTCTCCCGTTTCTCTATCATCTTCCTTTCTCTCGGGAACCACCCCACCTTTGCCCCAACCCTGCATTTTTGCTAGTTTTTTTTGTGTGCCTTGGTCTTTTTTGGGCGTTGAGATGTGCAGATAGTAAATTGGAATGTTTGTGGAAACCCTGTTTGCTCCAACGCCTGGCAGAATCAGGTTGTTGCTCCAATGCATGGTAGAATCGGGCTAATGGATTCATGCTTGGCAGATTGGAGGCTGTTTTAGGATGGGGAAGAGGCATGCACTTGTGTTTGTTTGGTTTTTGTGGAGCGCCATGGCCAACATCGATGGCTCTGTGGAAGCCAATATAGGTAATTTGTAATATTCTTCAATGCTCAAGAAATTTGCTAGAAGAGTTAGGCTTGAGAAGGGCATGCTAGGGTCGCTGGATGAGGAGGGCAGGCCCCTTGAAAGCAACAATGCAACAGCTGGCCGGTCAAATTTGTTGCCTGCTTTGACGAGCTTAATCCCTGTCTCCTGTAGTAGGTCGTCCTTACCTTGATTCCTATCCCATTTTCCATCATAGTGTTCATGTAGAAGTTCCTTCTGAAGCTCTGCATTTGTCTAAAGAGAGAGCACAACATAATTTGAATGTGCTTGTTGAGGCCTAATGCTGTCGTGCCAACAAGGAAGAGAGGCAGACCAAGGAAAGATGTTGGGCTTGTTATCCAGGAGCAGAATGAAAGGGACAAAACTAAGAGGAGGAAACAGCTAGAGAAAGATGAGAGGAAGAAAGAGAAAGAGCTGAAGCAGAAAGGAAGAAGGAGGCTCATGAAAAACTAAAGAAAGAGAGAGAGGAGAACAGGAGCATGAAGAGGCAGTAGGCTCATGAAGGTAATGAAAAGAGTAATGTGTTTGACTTGAGTGTAACAGTCACAATTAGTGGATTTGACATACTAGAAGACCATTGCTTGAGGGTGTGCAAGTTCTTAGATTTGGATTGCCTTGCAGGTATGGTGGCAATTGAGCGTGGTTGGGAACTCAACCACCTCCATTTGCAGTGTGTCTTCGGTATCCCCACTACGCCACCTGCAGCGATGAATGTGCGGCTCAGGCAAGCTTTAGATTGAACAAATCATCGTCCACCTGGCGGTGTGATCATGTGCAAGGCGTTGAAGAACACGCGCTTGCACTGTTTTGAGGGGATGCTAGAATATCGTTTAAAAGTCAGAAGCCACATGAAAGATGTGAGTGCAGATCAGCTGAAGCATGGAAAGAATCTATACGCACTATATGGTGCTAGGGAGATCAAATGTTGTGTAGTGTTAGACATCAAGAATCCCTTTCCTCGTGTTGGCCACTTTGTTCTTTGCCATGGAAGGCGCCAAAGAACTCCTAGCCTTTGTTACACAGTTGCCTGCATGCTGTGAACTAACAAATTCATCCTTTCCGCTGCGTGGGTTCTACCATGGAATTCTGTGACGTTCCCGTCTATTATATGCCTTGTATAGATACAAGTAATATATAATATACGACAAGTCACGAGACGTCACCATACCCTATGGGACACATTATGTTAACTTAAGTTATATTAACATTAGCTATGTTAATTCATTATTAATTTAGGGGGAAACCTATCCCTTCATTATTAATTAGGGGTGAAACCTAACGCTAAACCCTAATTCGAATTTAGGGCTTAACCTAATATAAAAAAAGACTAAAATATTATATTAGTTAATAATAACTAATTTAGAATTGACACTTGGCCCAATTCGATTGGGCAAGGAAAACCTGCCAAATATAGACCATATCAAATTGGGGCTTCATTCCAATTTGCTCCAAATCAAATGGGGGAGTTTGGAGGAGGAGGAGGAACAACCATATTCACCAAGAAGATGGAAATTCTTCCAGCTAACGGTTCTAGCGAGGATGCCAGCTAGTAGGATTAATTAGCTTGATTCTCTAGATAGGAACTGACCCTTGGTTGCTTAGATGGATGATTAGTTCTCATGTTGTTGAGCAATTAAGGTTATGAATGAATTAATGGTAGTTCTTTCGGCACCTCTTGTGCTTGTGGGATTAAGGGAGGGTAGAGACCTAAAAGAGCCTCTAGAATTGTAGTAGATGCTCCTAGCTAGAACCCCGTAAATCCCAATAAATGCGGCCTGTGCATAGAGCCCACCGGGCTGTAGGTATTATGATGTGATTTAGCACTAAAAAATGGGCATAATGGAAAAGTCGGGGTGGGGCCTTGCTGAGCGCGGCTATTGGGGCCCCTACAGTGTTCTAGGCTTATACTCGGTCACTGCATGTGGGCCGGGTATGGGTCCGACACCTCCTGGGTCGCGGGTGTCATCCCGGGCTCGATAGGTGCTGGTAGGCCTAACGTATGGATTTTGGGGGGTTAAGTCGGGTGCTGCGATGTCATGGACAACGGGGATATCCTTTAGCACACCCATGAGGATATTACGTCCTGGAAGGGATTCATCCCATTCCTGCCTCATCGGACCGAGGAGATGTAACCTGGGTGATTCCATGAGATTACGTCTTCGGAAGGCTATCATCACACCATAATATATTTCAGCCTATCTGCAAAGTATGCACATGAGGGGGGATGGAGTGGACTACCCTAGCCATTGTTCTATGCCAGTCATCACCATTGTCATAATTTCGTCTGTTGTTATCATGAGACCTGACCATCAGTCGACCACATTGAGTCTGAGCCCAGGATAGAGCCTTCATTTATGATGCATTGTGAACGTTATTCGATGTGTGTTGAAGTTAGCATTGATGACGGATGGGCCACACTTCGAGGTGGCATATTATTTATATGTATTGTGGCTCGTGCTAACATGTATGTACGCTTCCGTCGTATAGGATATCCCAGTGGAGGAATGGGAACAATGACACCTCTGTGTCCTTTAATTGGACACTTGGTCCATCACAAGTGGTCGGGGTTAGACAGAGGGCCCGACCTAGTAGTTGTGCTACTGGGGAGGGGAATTTCCCATACCTGTATGATGGGAGCATCGTATAGGACCGGGGAGCGTCACAGCGGTATTAGAGCCATGATCTTGGTAGATCGGATCATAGCACTTGCCATGGCTCACTTAGTTAGACCGAGTAGGTTGTAAGTAGGCTAGAATAGATCTTTTATTCTAGAAGCCATAACTGTTTGTAGGTAGCTCGGATCGAAGAGATTTTGGTGTGACATAGAACATACACAAATTAGGTAAAACACCCAAAAAGCCCCATCAGAAACCAAATGTTGCTCTCCAGAGCCAAATTGAGTTTAGATTTGAATTCTAAGATGTATTAGGCCCTGCAACGCAACATACATTTTTCGCATATTTTTGCCATATAAAAGAAAAAATTTATTTTTAGAAAGTGACGCGCTCCTAGGCCAAATTGAGTTTAGATTTGAATGCTGAGACATATTAGGCCCTGCAGCGCAACATACGTATTTGCATATTTCTGCCGTCTTTATAAAAAAAAAAAAAAAAGGGGAGAGAAAGAGAGCTAGTCAAAAGCACGTCTAGTTACTTTGCTTAGGAATTTCCTTGGTTGTTTAAATTGAGTGCTTTTGCAAATGATGTGCTTCTTGCTAACTTGAACATTATGTATCTTTAAGAATTACAGTTCAATGTTCCAGACAATGGGCAGCTTTTGCAAACTTGAACATTATGTGATTTTACAAATTACAATCCAATGTTCTAGACAATGGGTAGCTTCTGCAAAATGCTTGGAATGCAATGCAATGCAAGTGCAAAATATAACATAGAAATAAAACCAGCTAAGAACTTTTTTTCTTTTGAAGGACGACAATCTATTATCATGGCAAAATCAAGATACATACAAAGGGACTGTGACATGGGACTCAAAACCTAGTGGGACGAAATAGTCTACTAAGCAAAACCACCCATAGACAGTATATAATCCAACTCCATGTGCCACGTTGAGGCGTTTAATAGCCTCATCACAATCCATATGTTCTATCACATCTAGATGATCATCAATTGACATCATATTATCATACCACTGAATAGCACGAGGTGGATAGCCTCATGAGATGACATAACAAACTTCTTCCTAGCTACCTTCTTCCAATTCACCTGTTGCCATGACTCTTTAGAGGGTTGAAGATTAGAGCCACTAGCCATAACAATATCTGAAGCATGAGAAGAAGAAGCATCAATGTGGAGACTAGAAGGAACAATAGGTGCAGCTGACGGTGCCAATGAGGACATCATCGAGGGCAGAGGTAAAGCACTTTCTATAGCTGAAGAATGCAACACAACCGGCAAAGGTTGATCTTAGATGATACAGTCAGAGTGGGAGCTTGATTCTAAGAAGAAGGGGGAGATTGAGCAAATGCTTGAGACACACGAGGGCCTCGATGAAAACTTGCAAAGGCCTCCTTATCAGGAAACAAGCGAGCCAACTCTGGACCATTCAAAATCTTAAGATCCAGAAATCGCGACAAAACTAAGTAGCCACAAGTAAAATAGCCAAGGACTGCACAAGACGATAAGTTCACAACACACTTAATATGAGCTTGATGGTCCACCTCAACCACAGGAATGCTAGAGGCTTGAACTACATTATGACAATCAAACTAGTAAAATATGTCATCTGGAGGTAACTGTTGCTGAATCTGAGCCTGTCGAGCTTTCAATGTGTCCAAAATTGCCAATAAGTCATCCTTACTCCCTTCAGACAACACCTATAAAGCAGCTGATACCCTAGCCTTTCTAGATGCACTAGGTATCCTTACATAGCCAATTGCCAAATCTTTGATATGAAACTTTTGTGACAGAATCAGATGACTTCCAGAGACCATCATTAACTTGAGGTTGAGGAACTACTTTAGGATTCAAATCTATACCTTTTTGATGCAAATTCCCATTACCTTCCGCACTCTTACCCGTAGTGCCTTGCAAGGGAAGAAAATTCCCTTCTTCCAGAATCACTGAAGCGGCCGCCACCGAGGGCAAAGAGCTTTCCACTGAGTTACTTATCTCTTTACAACAACTGGAAGGTCACGTATCACCAAGCTGGCGGTAGACTCACGCCGTTCCGTCGCCGCCTTGGACGAAGCAGCATCAGTCTTTCCCATCTCTACCAAAAGTGGCGGAAATCAAACAGGCCTAATCCGGCACTAACCTAATAGCAAACCCTAATAAATTTGATATAGATCGAGAGCTCTCAGAGCAAGCTTTCCAATGAGCTAAGAATCATCGAAACAGAGCGAGGATGCACAAGCTACGGGAAAAAGCATTGGCAGCCCTAGGTGCCATAGTCACGAGTGTCTCCGATTTCCTTGATTTCACTAGGAGAATGAAACAAAGCGCTTCGAAACGATACAATAGTGGAGAAGAATCATCAAATTAGACAAGGAGACCGTTTTCTTTGGTAATGTAACGTCCACTTGTTGATCTTAAGATTGAATAGTCACTACAGACCATTCAAATTAATTCAGCATTATCTGGAACTCAAACATGATCAAATAAGTTTTACTAATGAAGGGATGCATAGATGCTTTTCTTAGTGCAGTTTTCATTACATTGTAGAGGAATTTAAACACCAAAATCATTAGCATGTTCTTTATGCTACCATAATTAGTAATGCATGTAGAAATAAATATAGAAGACTGCACTTAATACAACTATTGCTGACTTTTATTTTGAACTGGAGGTTGACATGACAATTGGAATCATTATTAACCATGATTCGGAACAAAGAAGCATGTGCAAGAACAAGGGTCATATTTGGAATTAAGGATTCCCCCTAATGCTCAAGGTTGTGTAAATGGTGAGGTGTTAGCCATTAACTTGTTTCAGTTCATGATGGAATCACCGTTTCTTAACTTTGCATTATATATGCTAGGCCATGCGACGTCGCCTCGCTGGTGGAATTCATTTGCGTCGTCCACGACGTCGGTATAACGTTGTTAATACGTTGATGTTATGTTTCTCTCACGTGGCAAATGAGACGTCGTTTATGACGTAACTTGCAATGTGTTATCTAACCATTGACAACCGTTAGATGTGATTGAGGTTAAAAGTTGTAACTTGCAGCATCTTTAGAATATTTCAAAGATTATCAATGATTCTTCAGAATATTCTAAAGATTATCAATGATAATCTTTGAAATATTCCTTCATTAAGGTGATATTCTTCAGCATATTCCTTCATTGAGAAGCGCAAAACAATAAAACATAAATGTATGATTTAGCAGATCTAACTATGTTTGGCGTTGCAAGTGCACTACTCCTGTATGAAGATAGATTAGGGCCAAAGTACCATGCATAACTGATCACCTATGAATCTATGAATGCTTGCAGATCTCTAATCGAGCAAAGCTCATATTTTAGCTTTGCAACACACAAGATGTGATCATGGCTGTCCAGATTACTGCCAAAAAGATAAACAACTCATTAAAAGTTTATTTGTTGCCATTTCTTGGAATGGCAAAGTCATCTCTTGATCATGC
The DNA here is from genome assembly GCA_011763485.2 of Isoetes engelmannii. Lineage (NCBI taxonomy): Eukaryota > Viridiplantae > Streptophyta > Lycopodiopsida > Isoetales > Isoetaceae > Isoetes > Isoetes engelmannii. The sequence goes on from JAANSK020209979.1 coordinate 7,097, forward strand.
GCACTGGAAATCTCTTGATCTCTTGAAATGGCAAAGTCCATGGCCATCGAAATGATGTGCAAACTATATCGATTATTAGCCACCGGACTGACCTGCAGACCCTATCGTTTATTAGATGGAGCAAGTCATCTCAGCACAAAAATGTGAATCTGCTTTTGAAAAGAACTTTATAAAAAATCTAAACCCTATCAGAAAAAATAACTGGATATTTCCATCGCCTTCTTAGAAGCGATTGTGCTCTTATTCTTGGGCAGGGGCCTTACCATATGGTTTCAAGCCAACGTTACATCTGCAAAATATGATTTCAAAGGATGGATCCGCCATAGCCAACCGACTCTTGTAGAGGAAGCGCCATTTTGCTCTGTTGCATTCCAACCTTGCCCTTGCTTTGCTCAATCCAAGATGGGCTTCAGGATCTGCATTCTTTGATGAATCAAGGGCATGAGCATCTATATAAATCTATCGAAAACACGTAGAAACAAGCACAATCTTTGTAATGAAACAAGAAAAAAAAATCATATCTAATGCCGACTTGGCGCTTGGGAAAACAACGCCATAGCTTGCTAGCCCTCACTTTGAAGCCTCGACCTTGCCAGGCCTTAATCGACCACTAAACCGTGGCCAGATCTGCTTCACAAAACTCCATGAACAATAAAACCCTAACCGGCTGTGTCTGTCTATCCTGCTTTTTACTTTTTTTTTTTTTTTTTTTTTTAATAAATCTTCTCGCCCAATGGTTTAAGGGAGGTCAACCTCCCCTTCACGAGGGTTATGCAAATAACCCTCTTGAAGGGGAGGTTAACCTCCTCTTCACCAAACTACCAAAGTTAATAAGGGTTTACAACCTATTGGTTTATTACTTGTATATTGCCAACAACAACCAAGTGTAATCATTCATCTAGGTAACCAAGGGTCAATTGTCCAAGCTATCTAGCCTACTAACCAATATCTTTGCTAGGACCATTATCTCGAAAGGTATCCATAACCTTGGCGATAACGGCTTCCTTCTCCTTCCCAAGCTTCCCCAATTTGATTTGGGGCAAATTGGGGTGGCGCCCCAATTTGATTAAGTCTATTTTTGGCAGGTTTCCCTTACCCAATCGATTTGGGCCAAGTGTCGATGCTAAATTAGTTATTATTAACTAATTTACTCTTTTAGCCTTTTTAAAAACCGCACTGTAAGTGCGTGCCATGATCATCTCAATCCACAAAACGCACTGTAAGTGCGTACCATGATCATCGCAATCCAGAATTAGAAGTTTATCTTGTCCAAAGCATGTGAAAGTCGCTCAGAACCCCTCATTAGGGAGTACAAGAAAAAGCAAGAAAAGGGACAAGCCTGATAAGAGCATTCATATAGTAAAAAGAGGTTATCAAAAGAAGACAAAAATGTCTTCATTCGTTCAAAGTTTAGATGATGAGGTCTCTCTAGTTTGGCTGCAGTTGAACTTTATTTTCTCATGCAGCAAAATAAAAATGTTCTGCTGGCGGACTATTGTATGCATGGCTATTGCTGCAATAAGGAAAAATGGTTGCTTGAATCACTTAGTGAAGTTTGTGTGGATTGCCTTTGCTAGATGAATGGCCATAAGATGCTTATAACAGAGGAAAACTTGTAGTCACTGAAGAGCTAAAAGATGAAGAAAAAGGAACCAATGAGTCTCTTGTATTTCTTTCTGCCCTTGAGAACCATTGGAAAGTCAGTTAATAATTTGTATATCCATAAGAACAGTGGGGCAAGGAAGTTGATGGATGCATGGAAAAAACACATTGATTTAGAAATAAACATATCTGGACATGTTGAAGTTGTACCTGGTGAAGGTCCTTCAGATCATATAAACTTAAAACCTACTTTGATGGGGTCTAATCCAGATGCTACCACATTAAAGGCAACGAGCATGTCCCATAGTTCTGCAAAGGCACAAACATACCCATCCATTAGCCAGGGTGCATGGAGCAAATTTGAGGCTCGTGTTGATGCTAGCTTTGCAAGCATCAAGTCTTCTCAGCTCGTTGTCCCTGCTATCTTGCCAATTGGCCCGTGGACGATAAAAATGTTATTCTATCCTATCCTATCCTATCCTTTTATTTTCTATTCTATTTTTTTCTTCCTTCCCAAGTTGTTCAATTTTCTTGGGGCAAAAACGTAAGGAAAAGCGGCTCACGTTGATGCTAGCTTTGCAAGATGATATTCAAGACATTGTGAGAAATCCTTCTAAAAACAAAATCATGTCTTCAATACTTATGCAACTCAAGGTCAAATCCATATAGAATCCTCATGCTTTCATTTAGCTAAGCCAGATGTTTGTTAGCAAGCAACACAAATGACTACCCTGCAACAAATGTTTTTGTACATATGCTCAACTCAACTATAGTAAGCGTGACTTTCCAAGTTTAGCATATGCAACTCTAATGCTTTGGACAACTGAGTGATCCTGCTACATGGGTTGTGGTGAATGGACATGGTTTTGGAGCTGAACATGAGGTCATTAAGCTATGGTCTGGTCCCTGATCTCTCGCTACTAGCCTCATCTCTTTGCTGCTCAAGTGAACCATTGCCATGCAAAGTAACCAAATATTTTTTCTTTGGATTTATAACTAATTAATTATTGATTCTATTCATATATTTTCTCTCTTCTTTGCTTATGTATCATGGATGTATGGAGTCAAGCTATTAATTTGGGTGAGAAGTAGAGGCTTAAGACCTGATATTCTTATATACTTCATAGGTAGAAACCCCTTAGAAACCAATTAAATGTTGCTTGTGTGCAAACCGGAACTAGATAGTGAGTAGTGGGGCTAGAGAATAGTTATGATCGTCATTCAGATCGGACCAAGTCAGTAGAGGAGGTCCAAAACATTGGTGCAAGGTATAGGATGGTAAGAAGAGACATCGTATATGTGAAGATTGGGCATAAGTTCAGACCTCCTAGCATGCAACAAACCAAAGATTCTTATTATGGTGGAGATGACTTAATCTCGATGTCAGATGTTAAAATTGCACCACAATGAGATAATGATCTAGAAGCAATGCCACTTTTCCTGGCCTCCACCTTGTTGTAAGCGACGTGTTAAAGTTTCTCAAATCAACTGGCCCCAAAGACATTAATTAGTGATGGCCTAAAAGAGAAGACAATGATTGGCTTGGTCTTTCATGTTTGGCCCAAGCATTATTGGTCAACAAACGAGAACCAGTCTTAACCTCTACGTGACAATGACATTATAAGATTCTATGACGGCAATTGGCCACATCCAAACATTTTGTGTCTTCATTACGACATTGTGCCTGTTGATGAATGTAGAGGACAATTGCACATGCAAATGTGGATAGCAACTTTGATATTTAATAACCCATCGTCTTGTGGAACAAGAATGAGATCCTTTTCTTTGCATCCATTAAGACCATTAACAAGGTCAGAAAAAAGAAAACAAAGAAGCGCTCAAGTAGAAAAGAGGACATTTCCTTTCCTTTCTTCTCCTTTCTTTTGATGGTAGAGATAAATTGACGAAGTTATCGTAGATGACGTGTATCTTACATATGTATTTCAGAATATAAATAACATTTTTTTCCACTAACATATGCATTGTCAGGACCAATAACTAAGTACAACTAAATGGAAGAAATACATGGACACCTTTGTGTCCTGAATAAAATCTCTCTGCAACTAGAACAACACAATATTCAATGCAGAAAGAGTACAACTTTAGATATTAGGTTGTATGGAATCTACCATGTCTTTAGTAATGATAATAGGCTATGGCCGCCAACACCATTAAATAAAATTTAGAAGTTGATCCATAATCAGGGCGCACGTGCAGGAGCGACAAGTTCCCATGGTTAGAAGTAACACAAATTGGAGAATTGCCAACTTCTTAAGTTGTAGGTGTGGAAATTATATTATTCTTTTTGTTAGCCTCTTGTTTCTTAGCCATATTGTTGTTCTCGAGAAATCATGACTAATGCACTCCTGGGCGAATAAATATCAAGGACTCATGATAAGCAGCATCAGAGAAGATATAGGGGATGCATGGGGAAGCTGGGAAAAGAAATCATGGGACAGTGCTAACGATTCTCGCGATATATAGGATGCAGCAGAGATAATGAAAACAAAGGGCAATGGTACATGGAGAAGGCGTGAAAAGATGAATAAAAATTCGATGGGGAGCCCAAGAATTCTAAGATAGATCTGTTTAGAGAAGTGTGAGGGAGATGGTGCAATGCAGACAAGATCAACGACCTCGCCAAGTCCGAGGATGATGATGAGGAGAGAAATAAAAAACAAAATACTAAAGGGTTAAGTAGGGCAAACAAACAATGCACAATTGCATGCAATGTTTAAGTTACATATATGCAAACAAACAGTGCAGTGTAGAAGTTCATGAAACAATATTTTTTCTTTTGGTAAGATAAATTATATATGCAAACAAACAGTGCAGTGTAGAAGTTCATGAAACAATATTTTTTCTTTTGGTAAGATAAATTACAAAATGCAGAAGAGTATAAAAAACTTGCATGAAAAAATGTTTATTTTTTTAAGTTAAATTATTCCGTTGTCAAGTTGGTACGACGTTAAACTACTAAATTAAATTAATATTATAGTTAAATTAAATTAAATTTATATTATAGTAATGCAGGGGACGTGAACACCTGACACAAGCATTTTAGCACAGCAAGAGTTGGATTCGCTATTATGACACTATTATGTACATAGATTCGGACACAGAAAGATAAGGTTTTGATTTTTGAATTTCTGTGCCCCTGTCTCGTGAAACTGTAGTTTTTTCAAATTTACAGCTATGGAAATCTTTTTCTAAGAGATCTCTGTGAAGTACCCGATATTCCTCGTGAGAAAAAAAATGCTGGCATCAAGAATTCTTCCCAAAGTAGAGGAGGATCTGTGTGAAATATTCAAGAGTTAAAAAATCTCTGAAAAGAAAAATTTCTGCAATTCAGGCCGAAAATCCGTTGCAACGTTCAAATCGTATGCCAATTGCAGATGCACTGTACAGTAAGGAGAAAACCGGTAGATTTCAGCTCGTAATCTCGGAGTTTTCCATCTGGGTTCTCAGATTTCAGGAGGAAACCCCAACACCCAGAAAATCTATGAACGGAACACCAGATTCGAGCTCATTTTCTTCAATCTGATCAACCGTAGAGCCAGAAAATGCCCACGATTCGGCCGATCTGCAAGCTCTGGCATAGCCAGAATTAAAAACAGAGAGATTTTCAGAACAAAAACTAGATTGATCCGGCGGGCTCCATAGCCACACACGGTTCCCTTTCCTTGTGGCCGCATCAAATTGGCCGGATTTAAGCTTCAAATCAGGGCCAAGGATAATCGACCCAGAACCCGGATTCTTCAACCGTTCCGTTTCAGCTGTTACCGTTGAATAGCTACCCTCAAATCCGGCCAAAACTGGCGCACACGATCTCCTTTCTGCACAAAAAACAAAAACAAAATTCAAATCTAGGCTCGATTGATCAAATCCTGATGTGGGCAATCAAAAGTTCATGCCAAAAAGGAACCAGAAATCAGAATCGATCAAAATATACCTTGAAATTGTGGGCGGATTGAGTTGAAAACATGATTTAGAGGCTCGGATTTGGGCGGAAGGAGCGAGAGATGCAAATTGGTGAGGTTGGGGGCAAAATTTGGATCGGAAAGAGGAGAAATGCAGGATTTTTGTTCAGAAAAATGGTCTGGATGATCGTCGGAAGAAGAAGAAATGATGGAGTATTTTTGGATCCAAGCAGTTAAGGATTGAGCGACGGTTTGGCCGCTGTTGCATCGTTTAATCCCTTCTCTGCGCCCAGATTGGGACGGTTTACGCTTGCCGAAGGCTCTGGATCGCTCGCGGTATTTTCTCGCCATAACCACATGCCAGTGATTCTTCACTGCATTATCGGTCCGACCAGGAAATAATCTGGCAATCAAAGCCCATTTATTTCCATGCAATCTGTGCGCAGCTAGAAGCCTTTCCTCCTCTTCTTCGCTGAACGGCCTCCTGTTAATTCTTGGATCCAGCTGATTAAACCATCTCAATCTGCAGCTTTTACCTGCGCCCAGAATCAAACAAAACAAATCCGTCAAAACCCAAAACAAATATACATCAAAGGACGAGCTTTTTTCCAATTTGAATCCAAAAAAAACAGAACACAGAAAAATTTTCTGGTTTGAACAGGACCGAGAAATTTTTTTCTGATTTGAACAGGACCCAGAATTTTATTTGTTCGATTCTTGTACCTGATCTTGCCTGGAGCTTCTCGGCGATGAGATTCCAGTTCTGGGGGCCATGGATCGACACGAGCTGCCGTAATCGTTCGTCTTCGGCCGGTCGCCAGTGGCCCCTGGGGCAGCCTTTGTGGCAGGCTTCTTCCTTCTCCACAGAGTTGTCCGATTCTTCCACCGCAGAGAAAATTTTGTGGATTCCGATGCTTCTGTTGTGCGTAGTGCTGCTTTCTGTCGAATTTAATCCCCAGCTCCCGTGCTCTGCTCCCTCCGGATTCAAGATTTCTTCCTCACTGCCGCGTTTTTGGCTCCCGAAATTCAAACCCAATTGTTTCCCATTTTGAAATACAGACGAAACGCCGGATTGCAGACAAGAATCCATCATTTTCGTTTCCTTTTCTTTCCCTTACAGATCAATCATAGCTCTTCATTATACACAGAAAACAAATCGGATTAACCGCTGCGCTGCTTCATCCCAAATGCGATCAAAAAACCGATCAATGCCCACCACCCAGAACCCAAAACCAGAATCAAAACCACACCCAGCAATTTCCAGCGCCCACAAACTCCAAATCCGCCATCGCCAGACCTCCAATCCTCAAATCTAATAACCACCCACTTCCCACCGGATTTAAAATCTCAACAGGAAAACCCAGACCCAACAACTTGTAAAACGCAAATCAGCGCCAAACGCACCATAGCCGAAGCTTCGCAGAGCTTAAATCTACCAGAAGAAGACAAAGCGCGGGCATGATCAGGGGAGATAGAAATTCTTTGACAATTTGACAAGCAAATTGCAGCGGCGGAGAGAGAAAAAACGGGAATTTAAACGAAAAATAATCAATCAATCTGAAGAAAACGCGATTCCCAAAATAGTCAACAAAATCCAGGCATCAAAATGCCGACATGGCGGAAGGATGGATCCAAAAGCAACCGATTTGAAGGCCGGATCCATGCCGGAACAGCACCGGGGTAGTTTGTTTTATTATTTTTCGTTTCGACTTTGATAAGGTCCAGGCCAAATCTGACATCGAATCCAGGCCCCCACAGCACACTGTCTAGTCTAATTCTACTTTTTATTATTTACATAGATACCCCACCTGTGGAAAAATAACTTCAACGTCGGTTTTCTTTTACTTCTCTTGTATGACCGTAAAAAAATGCTCTCTCGTGGACGTTAAATCTCTCTTTTTCACACGTTTTGGTGTTTGGCCTAGTGGTAACACTAGTTCTTTAGAAACGTGATCTCGCATTCGAGCCCGTCCAGAATCGCACTCTGTATGTACTGTTGGGGGTCAAATCCCAACAGATTAACGTAAGGTGGTTGGGGTCAAATTCCAACAGACTTAACGTTAGGTGGTTGGGGACAGGGCCCAACCAAGCAATGTAGTGTGTTGTGTGGTCACATGTCCAGTTGGATGTTGCAATGACCCGAGTTATAACACCCAAGGAACATCGTCCTTAACACCCCACACTGAGAGTTCTGGGTTGTCCAATCACCGTTGAAATTGATCCAGGTCTTTCATTTTGATAAATCTTTAGGGTTTTATGAAGTAGGGTCTTTAACACCCCGCACTGAGAGTTTTGCGTTGTCCAATCACCGTTGGAATTGATCCGTGTCGTCAACTTCATAAACCTTTAGGGTTTTATGAAGTAGGATCTACTTACGGCGCCTAGCGCCGTAAATATCGGGCGCAATCATGTTTAAACCATAAGTATATTCGTGGTATATCCGGGTCTTTGTAATGTTATAGCCACACCCGAATAAAAATGTACACGGTGTTTTCGTGGGCTTAGCGGATTTTTTGTGTTTTAAGGCTGCTTAAAACATGACCATGTCCATTATTTACTGCGCTGGTTACGACACGTTACGACTCTAGTAGTGCACTAGCCGAGACTGCATCTCAACAGTTGGAACTAAAAACTCAAGGGGATGGGTGTTAAGAAGGGGTTAATCCCCTTTGCTCGCCTGTTATTGCAAATAAACAGGCTCGCCCAACCGGCAAGCCGTGAACATATAGTTTAAGGAGCACGATTATCAGCAAGTTCGGACGTCCATAACAGGATTATCAGCAGGTTTGGATGCCCACAGCAGGATTATCGACGGGTTCGGCCACCCACGGCACGATTATCAGCAGGTTTGGCGTTCAATCTTGGCACGCAGTGCTCACGATTTCCCTTATCAGCAAGTTATGCTCTATCACGGGGCTGAAACCAACACTGATGATCAACGGATCAACAAATCCTGCCAGTTAAAGGATGCTATCTTATTATAGTATGACATAACATTATTTTTTACCTATCTATTATGAAAGTCCTACTATTATTCACTCATTGCCGTAGGACCCTATCAACAATGTTGATGTTGTGTGTGCGTCTCATAGTCCCTTATTGTTGACTCGTGTTAAAAATGCTCCCCAAACTTGTTCTTGGTGGATGTTAAAATTGCTCATGTCTATCCCAACTTCTCAACCTCCTCCACCTATTTTTACAACAATATCATATGACCTCATAGTCAACTCGGCCTTATCGCGACAAACGTCCTAGCTAGACCCCACAATGACGACTGTAAGCATGCCATCGCCACTTAATTTGAGGCTACTCCTCATCTTAGTCCTTAGTATTTAACTGTTGCATATTATATTAGGCCTTTGCCTCAAGTTCTTTAGCTAAATCATTTAATTCTAATATATCTCTACGAAGATTCCACCAGTCATATAACCTCAGTCCTAGTGTTTAACACAAGAGCTAGTTATGTTAAAACTCTAAAGATGGCGTGAATTGCGAGCTGGTTGGTCCCATGACATCTTGGTCTTCGTGGACGTTAAAAAATCTATTATATCTATTATATTCTACTCTTTAATGCCTCTAACATAGCTTTAGTATAACTTTAACTGGAGTTATTTCTCTTGAAACGTCCAATTCTCAATTGGCCTACATGTTAATTCAGTTGATCACCATTAACGAAGTCCACCCCTCTTGAGTGGTGGATGTAGATATTATAAGTTGTTTCGAGGGACCAAGTTGTTTCGAGGGACCAGCATTAGTAACCCATTGCAATCTCGTGTGGGCCGTTTATGGCCGGTCAACTTTTTACATACATTTGAGACCAATTAACTCCTTATTTGGACCACCCAGCTTTAAAAATCTAAACGAGGACATTATCAACGTTGTAGATGAGTTGATTAGGACATTAGGACACATGTCAGGACATTAGCCCGGCAATGCCGAGCACACGTTTACTAGTGTGATAATTATTCTGTGAAAACTTGAACTGATACATGATCAAGCTACATTGCATTTCTTGACCCCTCGTAAAAGATAAATGATGAGACGATTTCAATGAGTCGAGGGTCCCTGTAAAAAGCATGCTCCCTAGATGCCCTACCATGGTACAATAATAACAACCTTGGTAATTCGCCAAACGTATTGTTCTCTTCTGTCCTTTGCTCTAACTTTCGTTAATTTGGCATCATCCTAAGTTGCAGCATATGTCCATTTTCAAAGCTGTTACATTGTCGCAATGGCGTGTTGAGAATCATGAAGGATTGAAATCTCAAGGCAATCAAATGCTAGCCACAAAAGAAGTGAGTCAATTCTTTTATGCTAGACTGCGTTACTTTTGTGAATTGCTTCAACAATCAAGTAACTACCTTGCCTTTCCTGGATCTGCATTGTGTGGTGGTGCGGTGCGTTACTTTACTTCCTTTGTCTTGTCAGTTGAATTTGGCTTTCTCGTTGCCCGCCGTCATCGTCGTAACAATTAGCCAAAAACATGGGTCTATTTTCAAGGTAGTTGGAAAAGAGACATGGCACTCACCTTTGACAACGTCCCCAACTCTCAACATCGAAACTGGGTCCATGCTGACATGGAACCATTCCTCTTGCAGATGTCTTTGCACGTCTCTCTATATGGCAAGCATCTAGATGCCCTTGTGGTCCTCTCTCGACCTCATCCTCTTTAACATATCCTCGAGTCTAACATAGGGGTCGGTTATTAGTTTTAGTTACGTTTCTGTATAGGCCCCCCTTGATGTTGCCTTCAATCCATATGTTCTTATTGCCTGTTCACTTCATGACCCATTGTGGTGTGGCTGCTCCTAATTGAGGGAGATTTTTTGGTTGTGGCTTCTCAATTGAGAGAGATTTTTTGGAAGAATCGGTTACATTTCAAGCGAGGTCCCGCGTAGCGTCGCTCTCGGGGAGTTTGTCCGGGCCTGTGATGTATAATTGCGAGCGACTGGGAATCGACGAGTGCAAATAGAGAGAGCGATGCGTGAAGGAATTGAGGGACAGTTGAGCTGCCCTAGTCCCCACATAGGAATAACAAGAGCAACAACCTAGACAATTCAAGGGGGGGCCAATTTGCAACTACACATATCTAACATATATCTTGTCTAGGGTATAATCTAGAAAGTGGATTTGATTGTTTTTGTTATTGTTGGAAAAGGAAAAAAAAGGGGGCCGAAAAAGGAGCGTTTACCGTTGCTGGTCGGGTGGGATTCTCAAGCCTTATGATTTTTTGGTTTTTCTGGTTTGTTTTCTTTTCTATTTCAGTTTTGTTTTTTTTTTTTTTCTTTTTCATTTTTTGACCAGAGACCAACCAGTCTATAACGGACCAAGCTGTTACAATCAGATGGAATTAAGTTGGTGAAGCGAGAGGCAGATAGAAATAAAGAAGTTATTGTGCTGCCGCTGTTATATGGTCCAGTGTCCTGTGTCCCATTCTGGGGCCAAGCGCACAAACCATTTAAAATACAACGTTTTCCAGACGGTCAGATCTGACCGCTACGTGCCTGTCATAATTGAGCGTGGGCCCTGTCCCCGCCGTGTGAGTGTGAAAAGATACGCTATCTGTCAGTGGCTACTGTCCATTAATTAGGCAACCCGGAAAGGGATAGTTCCGGTGCGTGGTCTGCCTGGCGTGTAGCAAAAATGAGTTGATTACCTGCTGTTTCCGGTCGAGGGGATTTTGTCGAAAAGGGGGTGTTAGGTAACGAAAAAGGACTTGTGACGCCATTTCTGGGTTCTTTGGATACCTCGTGCGGGGCACAAGTGGGGTGGATTTTCTAGTCCGTAATGATGGGCCCTTGTGTGGTCTCTTACGTTCCGTAATGTCCCCCTTATCCTGACGCATTTGCACGGGAAAAGCAAGGGCTGTACCATCCCTCATGGCCCAATGAAAAGGTGTTCCTCTTTTTTGCTCCTCGGGAGTCCCAAACCCTAACTCTAAATTTACCCCCACCGCACCCTAACTAAGACTTTTTTCGAATGGTTTTTTATGATTTTTGGAGCCCCATTTAATGTCACACTTGGTCATGTTAAAGCCATGGCTATATTCTTGGTATATCCCAATTTTTAGCATGTTATAAAGCCATATCAAAAGCACTTTCGTGGACTAAGGGCGTGTTTCCACGAGGCATTTTTTGCCTTCGACTTTCAAGCTAGGGCGCGCCATTGCTCCGCTTCCATCAGACCTCCGGCCCGCCGTTGCTGCATACGTGGCCCAGGAATCTCCCTTGGCTTCCAGAAGGGGGGAGGAGGCCTCCCGAACCAGGCTGCTGCATGTAGTCGCTCTTCCTCGTACCTGCAGCAAACAGTCCATTGGCACTGCTCCAAGTAAGACAAATCCAAGCAAACCGTCCAAGGAACTCCGGTCAAATGAATGCATAGGAACGAGACACAGAAATTGCGCTGACTTGGGCGCACGTGATTGGGTCAGGTCGGGCTCAAGATTTGCACATGGAAACCCAACCTAAGTGCTGGTTTAAGGCTTGTTTTAACAGGACATGTCCGATATTTACTCTATGATTTTTGTTCTTTCACTTCTTCTAGGCTAAGCCATTTTTTTTTCAGTTCAAAGACGGTGGACTTCCCTTGCGCTAGGCCCTAGGCATCAAACACTGGCTATGCCCATGCCCATGGTCCAGCATCCTTCCCCTCAGCCCAAGACACCGCCTCGCCTAAGCAATTCCTTCACACCTTTGTACCCCCCAAAGCATAAAAATGCACCCCCCCTCTATCCTTGTGCCAGTACTTCGGATGCAAATGATATAGAATACGAGTCCCATTTTATCTAAGTTTTTGTTTTGTGTCTCGATGCCTACCGACTATGGCCCTCATGATTAGACAGACATGGCCGCCACCCCCACCTACTCCCTCCTTTTTGTTGCTTCATTTCATTTGCTTGCATTCCACCAACTTGGGCCTTTTCTTATTTTTTGTTTGTTTGTAACGTCACCTGCCCCCAAAATCTTACCTAATGTTGCTTTCCAAATAGTGGCATTGATTGCCTAGTTGGATGTTGAAGTCTTATGTTTTTTGAGTTATGCTATTATTAACCACTTAAAAGGCTCTTATATATCGCCTTCATTAAGTACTTTTTGTTAGGGGTAATGTTCCAATGCAGGACATTTTTTGGGCTTTGGGTTGGGGCTTGGCTGAGTTGGCTAGGCTCGCCAAGCCCTTACCCCAAGAAATGTTCTGCATTGGAGCATTCACTCTACCTAATTGAGAGGGGGAGGATATCTGTTAAGCTTGAGTGCCTGTGATGAGGCCATGTGACAATTGTCTAACAATCTTGGAGGGAAAAAGGGAGAGGCCATTATAGCATTTAATCTAGGTCTGGAATTGGTGACATATCCTCCCCCTCTCATTAAGATTAGTTATGCATGTTAAACCCCTCTCGTTATGATTAGTTATGCATGTTAAAGCTACACAGTGTTCTCTTATTCTTCACCATGTTGTGTTTCACGACCTGCAACTGGCATTGGCTTAGAACATGCCCAAAGTGCTAGACCTGAATCTAACTTCTAGATCCATGACATTGAGAATAAACGTGTGCCTATCTTTTCAATTTGATGTTTAACCCATGGGCTCTGTAGAACAATGGGATGTTTGAACCCATGCGCTCTATAGGATAATTGGTCTCTCTAGACAATAAAAATATATTCATTCACTCATTTGTGGCTCTATCACAAGATAAAATAGAAATAAACTTCTATGTTTTTTCAAATATATCGAGAATAAATAAATGCAATATTGGGTTTGAAAATAATCACCAAATATTGACAACAATTTGTAAAGAACCACAATTGGTAAGGATGATGGCATGTTAAAATTAAGGAGGACATTGTGCAAGCACCTTCCAGCCATGAGATATGCCACAATACTTTTACCCTTGTTTTGGTGATTCGTGGTTAATCCCTCCTGCAGAATCACCAACCTCCCCCGAACAGGTTCCGTTCCCCAGACCTCGTTTCGGGTACCTGATACTATCAGGTGGTAGATCTTAGTCGTCGATCTGCTGCGGTCATCTTGGTCGTCCAGTAGATTCCTTCTGGTGGACCGGCAAATACTTCCCGACAGAATCATCTCACCAAAATATTCCACCGGACGGAATCACCATCCGAAATATTCTGCCGGGTGGAATATCCTAAGAAGACTATCCCATCTGACGGAATCACCATCCGAAATATCTTGCCATATAGAATATCCCAATAAGAATATCCTATAAGAATCTTCTATCTGGTGGAATCACCATCTAATTTCCTTTGGCAATCTTTCGGCCATGGCAATTTTTTTTATAATAGAGGAGTATGAGTTGGATTCAGAGAATGCATTGATAGAAAATGGTTGAGGGGACTCGGTTTAAGCCAAGCCTACATCACTTTAAGCCTACATTACCCTGCTCCCGCCAGTATCTCCATAACAGAGGTATGCTTCCTTTGAAGCTGGAATTACAATTATCACTAGAGCAACCATAATAAGAGTATGAATTGTAACTGTGACAACAAGTGAGTTGTGATTTCCAGCTGCCACTGCTAAGATAATAAACTAGGAAGATAATAAACAAAGGTTGGATCTCCAGACCAGATCGGCCTCACCAAAGCCCTGGATCATACTAGCACCTCCTTAAAAACCACGGATGAGCTTTTTTCAAAGATTCGTGGGAAAGGTCACAGAAAAAAAAAAAAAAAAAAAAAGGGAAAAAAAGGAATTTTTGGCTTGGATCGGGGTTCTGCAGAGGAATTTTGAAAGCTTCAGGCTTTCCTCGAACATTGTAGATAAATTTTTTAGGGCTTTTAGCCTTTTTGAAGCACCGTAGGGATATTTTGAAGGTTTTTAAGCCTTCCTGCAATTCTCTGATGGCGGATTTTGGAGCCATAATATTGCAAAAATCCTCTTAGTCCTCAAAAATGCTGTTGAAAACAACTTCTTCTTTTAAAGCTTTTAGACTTTCTACTGCTCTATAGACGAATTTGAAAAGGCCCTAATCTCACAAAAGTCTCCAGTCATAATGTTGCAAAACGTATATTACAGACGGATTTGGAGCCGCAATGCTCTGCACAGGAAGTTGAGAAGCTGAGATGTCTGGTACCGCGAGTTCTTGGCTGCAAATGATGAGCATATGGCATGGAAACCTCTCGCCACCGCTTACTGCCTCCCACTGAATCTTCGTAGGGACGCCTCACATGTGGGCGTCAAGCGGCTCGAAAGCGGCTCGAAAACGTCAAGCCGGGCTGGAACTGCTTCAGCAATTCGACGATAAGCGGCTCCAACGTCTTACCGTCCATCTAAAAGTTTGTTCATGTGAATGTTGTTTGTTCCACACGTGAGGCGTCCCTTACTGGCTCCCACTGGACGGAACCATGGGTTCTGGCTCACAACCTTTATCTGCATCATTCTTACCCGCCTTCCTTCCTTCCTTCCTTCTTACCCGCCTTCACGATTCTACCCATGTTTCATCTGTGCTTTGGAACCATAAGAATAAAACCACATAATGAAATCACAGATTAATAAATCACAGAATGAAATCTTGTGAAGAACATAAAAGCAAAAAGAAGGCCACCGTAGGGTCGCTCCATCTCCCACCCCAGCCCAGCCATTCCTTGCTGCCATAGCCGCCATAGCCAGCAACTCTGTATAAAGGAAGAAGAATCCTGGAACGACTTGGAACGATTCAGAAGAAGTTCGATGCTGCAAAGGTCAATGCAACGGTTGATGCTGTCTGTTCCACCATGGGGCATCCGGCAAAAGATCAATCGCATCCTCCAGAGGTTCGCCGGCATCCGGCAAGATGAAGAATGGCCCCTCTGTTTCGCCATAGCCCACAAAGCTAGGGAAAAAATGGAATTGTACGCCATTATTGAAAATTTGTGAAATCATTGGGATATTAGCAGAATATGTTGGGTGGTGATTCCATCTGGCAGGATATATTTGGAAGGTATTCTTCGGTGGTGATTCTTCGGATGGTGATTCTATCGGACGGGATAGTCTTGTTGGGATATTCCACCGACCATAATATTCCAGACGGTGACTCCGTCGGGAAGTATTCGCCGATGGTGATTACACTGGAAGGAATCTATTGGACAGCCTTACAGTATCAGGTACCCGAAATGGGGTTTGGGGAATGAAACCCGTTCAGGAAAGGGTTGGTGATTCTGCTAGATGGACTAACTGCGAACGAGTCACCAAAACAGGGGTAAAACTATTCTCACTCACGATTGACCATAAATTGTAGTCATGAGATCTGCCACAATTGACCATAAATTGATAGCACGTTATTTGACTGAATAATGATATTATTGCCATCCTATGTGCAATTATTGTATTAGCGGTGCTTAATCCCCCTTTCTCTTACCATGCTGGCTTTTAATATCCATATGTTTTTTAATATTATTACATTACTCATTGGAAGTGCCTTTCTCAAACTCATGGATCACAACTCAACCATATTCACATGATATAACTAGTTACAAAAGCACTTTGTCTAGGGCAATTTATTGTTTTGATCTATATACAAAATATAGACATGGCTTATAGGCTCCCACTGCTATTTGAGGGATATTCCAAAATAGTGGTCCTTAAATAAAAAAAAATTCTTGTCTTTGTAATTTGTTCCTATTGTTTATATGCTTTCTTTATCATAGTTCCTTTCATATCTCTTGAATCGTACGTCTCTTTTCACTTGTTGATTTATGGACTTTCCTCAATCTTATCAAAAATAAGAAAATGCCTTTATAAGAGTGTCAATACTCTTGGACATCTACTACAGGCAGTAGATGGCCTACGAGCTCCAGTTGCTATATGAATATTATTCTAAAATTGTGGTCCTACAAAATTTTTGAGCCCTTGTGATATGTGTCTATTATCCTCATTCTTCCATTATCCTAATTCCTCTTCCTATCTTGTGAATCGTACTTGTCCCTTTTTACTTCGTTCCTGCATCGCCTAACAAAACAAACAAAATTACATTGGAATGTAGAACTCAACTATACAACAAGTTAGTTGACATTATCGTAGAAATTAAGATTAGAGCGAGAGAATGAACTTACAATAGCATAGAAACACGTTACAATCCCTTATGGGATAAAAAAAAATCGTTGAGATGATAACGAGGTGAGAAGGTGTCATAACTTTACCGAGCTAACATGAGATTCCAACTAGAAGAATCTCAATGCTTCGAATGAGACGATGTGGGCCTACGAAAAGCTGCTTATCCTTCAAAACTTTGTTATAGGTTCTATCTAAAGCCATTGAGATTGCCAAGGTGTAATAGAATCTTCATAATCTTATCTTGTTGAATGCTAGGATATAGAAATGGCAGGTAATAGCAGAGTTCTTTCTTCCTCTTCCTTTTCGAAGGACGTGAAACTATATTAATCCATCTTATACAGGATATTTGGGATTAAGCAACCTATAGCCTGAACAAAACCACCCCATCATGACATGAGATCAATGTTTATAAAAAAGCATGAAACTAAATGTCACGGCCAGCGGTATGCAGCAGCATCTGGACGTTCTCAGTGGGTTTTGTGCGGCAACAGGAATGGTGGTGAACTTGCACAAAACAAAGCTTCTGACGATACAGTCCTCGCGACGCCATATCTCGGAGATGTACTATAGGGGGCAGGAAGTGGAGACAGTGAGGAATTTCAAGTATCTGTGATGATTATATGCAGTATACAAGTATTATACTGGTATGTACAAAGGATGATCATCACACGGATACAAAAAGTAGTTGCACAAGGCGGGACTTGAACTCATG